>JAVJIF010012828.1:0-124697 GCA_038442645.1 Agave tequilana
CCGTACCTACGGGATCAGGGCGTTACATAGTGGTATCAGAGCCTAGGTTCACACCTGGTGTGGGTAACCACCTAGGTCAATCCTCGGGCTATTACAACAGTACAATCAGGTTCAGATTAACTGATCTGTATCTGAATTGGGGATTCCAGTAACGAGTACAAGAATACCATGACCTTGACAATTCATTCCTTGACTCTGTTCTCTGACTTCCTTTCAGTTGTCAACCAGAACATCCGATTTCCTTCTACTTTCCTTGTATCGTCTTACTTTCCATCCGTCCGGAGTAGTTCACTACCATACTTCTCCATCCCGAGTTCCTTATAGATATCAGAGTGCGCAGCGGAAGTGTCGGGGACCCGTAACATTTTGACTTTGGGTTGAAAATATTGTTCTCACACCTAATTGGAAATTGCGAGGACGCAATTTTATAAGGTGGGGAGAAATGTAACCCCCTAATCCCCGGTGTACGTATCACGTATCGGTACGCGATACGACGTACAAAATTGATTGACCTCCGTGGTAGTCCGATTGAGCCGATTTCAATTTCAAAATTATTTTCTAATATTTTAGATTTTCAGGATTTTCTGGAATTTTTCTGGATTATTTGGAAAATCTCCGTAGTCGGTGTCGACCGATACCGATTACCGGCCCTTCCGATTTTTATCTCACAAACGAGTTGGATTTGAGAATCCGCTTTCACTATGTGCCTTAGAATCGTGTTCTCTACATTGGAGTATTTTTGGGAATTTTTCTGAATTTATCGAAAATCCGGCCAAACGGTGTCGCCGGTATCGGCGAGGCACCCGAAATTTTTAATTTGCAAACGGATCGAATTTCTTCAACCGTTTTCATATTACATCTCAGCGTAATATTCTCTATTTTCTGTAATTTTTGGGCACCGTTCGGAGCGGTCAAAATCGGGCCACTTTAATAATAAAAATTTAATTTTTAAATCTTCTTTCATTTCTTTTATTTTCTTTCTTCTTCCTTCTTCCAGAGAAATCCCCCACCGCCTTCCTGTGTTGGCCCAAGGTTACAATCACCCTTGTTTAGTGTATTTTGATGATTACAAAAAAATATAGTTATTTGTACTAATAACAATTGTTGTTTAAGTGTGTTTCAGGTTTATCATCACACTAGAAGTACTCTCACTCAAATACAAGGTTCTTTGGACTCAAGACAATTCAATTGGGCTCAAGTTGCAAATATTGAAGATCAAGTGAGATAGCCACCTTGAAGAATAGCCTTGAAGTCTTTTAGCAAGTTTGTAAGTTTAGAATGTTAAAGTTTGAATATAGGAAAATTTGGCTCTAGGATTTGCACACACACTTTTCATGTATTTCCTATGTTTTGAAAAACTTATTTAAAAACATGTACCAAAGCTTAGTTTATGCCTTAGTTTATATATACATGTACCAAAGCTTTATATCTTAAAAACTTGTTTAAAACATGTATATAAACTATTTTCTGCATAATACTTAGCTATAGGTATTTTCAAAATGTTTTACAAAAAAAAAAAAAAATTCCATCTTCAAAAACAGCCCAGTTTTCAGCCTCAGGCAACATCGGTCAACCGCCCGGTCGACGGCGTTGTGCCTGGACATGCACTGTTTGTGCATGTCCGCACTGGTCGACCGGACCGGTCGACCGACAGAGAGCCTTCTGCTCTCGGGAAATTTCGTCGACCGGACCGGTCGACCGGAAGAAGGAAACTGTGTTTCCTCCTTTTTGGTTCGGTCGACCGGACCGGTCGACCGGAGCCAACGGCTATATCCAGCTAGGCTGGCGGTCGACCGGACCGGTCGACCGCCAAGCCTGCAACACAGCAACGGCTCTTTCCTCTTTGGGATTTTCTGAAAACTGTTTCTTTTTCTGTTTTAGCAGTTTTTGGAGAGTGGTTGGGAAGCTTTTGCAGGTTGAATTAGGTGAAAAGAAATTGTTTTTAATCTATTTTCTAACCCTATAAATAGAGGAGAAGTCTCTCTTCCTTACGACTTAGAAAAATCCTCAATTTGTTGTTTTCAAAAGAGAAAAGAAAAATTGTTTTAAGCCTTCAATTCCTACTCTTTCAAGATTGTTTTTCAGTTGTGTTTGATTCTCTATATCACTCTAAACTGAAGTTTTCTCACCACACTTCATAGAGCCAAAAATTCTATACTCATTCTATAGTGAAGTTGTAATTGAAGTGAGAGTGTTTGTAAAAGAAATTGAGAAAAGTGTAGTGATCAAGTTGTGATCACTTTGTTCTTGTAATTCCTCTTGTGGAGCAACCTCTTCGGTAGAGGTCCTTTGTACTCGGTGGAGCTCGGTGCTCGGTCTTCGGTAGACCCAATTGTAAAAGCATCCTCGGTGGATAGTGGAAACCCTTCACGGAGGTGAAGGCGGGACTAGAGCAAGTGTGCTCGAACCTCGAAAAATCATCTTGTTTGCGATTGCCTTGCGTTCTTCTTGCTTTTAATTTCTATTGCTTTATATTGCCTTAATTGCTTGAGAACTAACCCTTTACTTGTGGAATCTTGTGTTGTTTAGCTTACTTGCTATACTTGTTGTTATACATTGTGAGCATTTCATCTTCATCATCATACTTGGCAATGATCGATCACACCTCAATACACACGGTTGCATTACGCACCTCTAACCCATTTAAGGGGAATTGGAGGAAGGAGTTCAGAACCTCGCAAGGGGTATTCGGCTCTTAGTCGTGTTTTGAGAGATCGTTGCATCACTCATTTAATTAAAGTTTAAAAAGATCACTAGATTAGCATTCACCACCTATTCACCCCCCTCTAGGTGTTTTCAATTGGTATCAGAGCTTGGACTCTAGGATTTGGTTTAACAACCTTAGAGAAGATCCTAATTTGCTAATCATTTCATTCATATTCATATAGTAAAATGGCCGATGGAATTAAGACCCCTCCTAAGTTTGATGGACTTAACTTTCCCATATGGAAGGTTAAGATGACCGTGTTTTTGCAATCTCTAGGTAGCCGAGTTGCAAAGGCCGTGACTAAGTCCTTTAGGTGTACCCCCCCGGTGACGAATCCACTTGGTCGAAATAGAGACTAAGAATTCGATGCCAATGCCAAAGCTCACTATGCACTTCTACAAGCCCTAAATGATGATGACATAGCTAGGGATACATTGCAAATCCGCATTTGAGATTTGGTCACACTTGATAGTCACTCATGAGGGGACCTCACAAGTTAAGAAGGCTAAGATTGACCTTCTTCGGTCTCATATGAAACATTTAGCATGCAAGACAATGAAACCATAGATGATATGGTTACAAGGTTTACCAAGATTACTAATGGACTCTCTTCTTTAGGTGAAGATATCAACAATGATCAAAGAGTAAGGAAGATCATCCGGGCTCTTCCTCCTTCATGGGAAGTTAAAGCAACAACCTTGAAGGAACTCAACGACAATGAAGAGATGGAGCTTATAGGTCTCATTGGGAACCTCAAAACCCATGAGATGGAAAGGAAAAGAGAGAGGACATGGCTCCTACAAGAAGAAGACTATTGCCTTCAAGTGTCAATCATCACACTCCGACGAAGATGATGAAGAAGAAGATGACGAAGAGCTCTCACTTCTAGTCAAAAATGTTCGGAGGATGTACAACAAGGCAAAGTTTCAAGGTAGAAGGAGATGGCAAGGAGGCAAAGAAGAAAGGAAGATTGTGTGCTTCAATTGCCAAAAACCGGGACACATAGTTGCGGAATGTCCGGACAAAGCAAAGCTCCACATCAAAGAAGCCATACAAGAAGAAGGCTATGAAGGCAACTTGGGATTCGGAGACCGAATCCGAAGAGGAGAGATAGACACCGCCAACATGTGCTTCATGGCTAATGAAGGCACAAGCAAGGTAACCTCTTCCCCTTCTCATAATGATGAACTTTCTATGGATGAGTTAGAAGAAGCTTTGTTGAGTTGTCACAAAACTATGATTTCTTAAATAAAAAGTATTTAAAAATGAAAAGGAAAATGAATTTTTAAGTTATCAAGTTTTTACTCTTACAAAAGAAAAGGATAATTTAGTTTCCACCTTGACCACTACTAAAAATGATTTTGAAAAATATAAGACTTCTTGCAAGGGTAAGGCCCCACTAATTGACTCAAATGAAGTTTCCATGCTTAGGGAAAGATTAGACTCATTAAGTGTTGTTTTGAAAAATTGTGAATTTGATAAGAAAAGGATTGAGGCTATGTTTCTAAGAAACAAGCCCCAAAGAAAAATGCTCATGCTCATGTTCATGTTCATGCTACACAACCTAAACAACATGACAAACCCCAAAAGCATGCTCACACTACTACACATACACATCATGCATTCATGTATAGAAAAGTGTACTCATGTTCACATTGTGGGCGGAAAGGACACTTAGCAAATTTTTTGTTATGATAGACTAAGTGCATCACATCATAATGTTGGGTTCGTAACACTAACTTTCAAGGACCCAAGAAGTTTGGGTACCAAAGTCAACAATTATTTTAAATGATGTAGGTACTTTCCAAGCCCAACGACGTAGAGGTTTGTGGTATCTTGATAGCGGTTGCTCAAGACACATGACTTGGGACATCAACAACTTTGCAACCCTATCAAGATATCATGAAGGTGGCACCGTCACCTTCGGAGATGACGCCAAGGGTAAAATCATCGGTATTGGTAATGTAAAACTTGGCACTCTCCTTTAATGAAAATGTGGTTTTAGTTGATGGCCTCAAGCATAATCTCTTGAGTGTTAGTCAACTTTGTGATAAAGGTTTTGATGTAGTTTTTGACAATGTTGCTTGTAAAGTAATTGATAGAACTTCCAATGTTTGTGTATTTTCCGGTTTTCGTGAAAGCAATGTTTATATGATTGATATGTTAAATATGTCTTGTAATATTACTTGTTAAAAGCCCTCGATGATGACTCTTGGTTGTGACATAGGAGATTAGGGCATATTCTTTTGATCATATTTCTAGATTAAATTCAAAGGAAATGGTGAAAGGTATTCCTTCATTGAATTTTGAAAAGGACCGAGTTTGTGACTCATGTCAATTTGGGAAAAAACTAAGTCTTCATTCAAGTCAATTAAGGATATCATGACATCACGTCCTTTGGAGTTAATCCATATGGATCTATTTGGCCAACACAAACCAAAAGTCTAAGTGGGATAGATTTGCTTATGTTTTGGTTGATGATTTTTCAAGATTTACATGGGTTTCTTTCTTGAACATAAAAACCAAGCATTTTCGTATTTCCAAACTTTTAAGAAAAGAGTAGAAAAGAAAAAGATTCTTTGATTTTGAGAATAAGAAGTGATAGAGGAGGTGAATTCATTAACCAACCCTTTACCACTTTTTGTGATGAACATGGAATAAAGCATGAACTTTCTTGTCCTAGAACTCCACAACAAAATGGAGTAGTTGAACGGAAAATAGAACATTACAAGAGATGGCTAGGACAATGCTAAGTGAATACGGTCTACCACATTATTTGTGGGCCGAGGCCGTTAATACATCATGCTACATATCAAATCGTGTTTTTTGTGTAAAAATACTACTAAGACTTCTTTGAAATGTATTCTCTAGAAAACCTAATGTTTCCTATTTTAAAGTTTTTGGTTGCAAATGCTTTGTTTTAAACACAAAAGATAATTTAGGAAAGTTTGATGCTAGATCTTATGAGGCTATTTTTGTAGGTTACTCAAACACTAGTAAGGCTTATAGAGTTTTCATTAGATCATCTTTGACTATTGAAGAGTCTATTCATGTTAAGTTGAGGAATCTAACAAGTTTGTAAGAATGTTGTAGAAATAGATGCCTTGCATGAAGGCTTGGAGAAAGTCACCTTGGAGGATGCTTCTACCATGGGAGACAAGCCAAAGGATGATGATGGAAGTGAAGCCAAAGTGGAAGAGGCCAAGGAAATGAACATCAAACAAATGAGGTGGAGCCTACTCAACCACTACCTAAGGATTGGAGATTCAACCCTCATCATCCCAAGACCTCGTCATAGGTGAAGTATCAAAAGGGGTTACTACTCGTTCTAAAATTCAAGATTTTTGTGGCCACTTTGCATTTATTTCACACATTGAACCAAAAATGTCCTCGAGGCCGAGGCCGATTCATATTGGTTGCTAGCTATGCAAGAAGAGCTCAATCAATTTGAGCGCAACCAAGTATGGCACCTTGTTCCTAGGCCCCACGATAGACCAACAATTGGTACTAAGTGGATCTTTAAGAACAAGTTGGATGAATCGGGTAATGTAGTTAGAAACAAGGCTAGGTTAGTTGCCCAAGGTTACACTCAAATCGAAGGGATCGATTTGAAGAAACCTTTGCACCCGTAGCACGGCTTGAAGCCATACGGATGACACTAGCATTTGCCTCATATAAAGATTTCAAATTATTTCAAATGGATGTTAAAAGTTCTTTTCTAAATGGTTTTATTGAAGAGGAAGTGTATGTTGAACAACCCCCGGGTTGTTGATCCTACACATCCGGATTTGTTTTTAAATTAGACAAAGCTCTTTATGGTTTAAAACAAGCCCTAGGGCTTGGTATGAAAGATTGTCTTCATTTTTGATTTTTATGGTTTTAAGAAAGGTAAAATTGACACAACATTGTTTACAAAACATGTAGAAAAAGATATTCTTATTGTGCAAATTTATGTAGATGATATTATTTTTGGTTCTACTAATGAATCTCTTTGCAAAGCTTTTGAGTCATGCATGAAGGATGAATTTGAAATGTCTATGATGGGGGAACTCAACTATTTCCTTGGACTCCAAATCAAGCAAAGGAAGGATGGGATCTTCATCAATCAAGCCAAGTACACAAAGGAACTAATCAAAAGATTCGGCTTGAAGGATCAAAAGTAAGCAAAACTCCCATGGTAACAACTACCAAGCTTGACAAGGATGAACAAGGTAAAAGTGTAGATTAAACTTTATAGAAGCATGATTGGTAGTTTGCTTTATTTGACGGCTAGTAGGCCGGATATCATGTTTTCCGTTTGTTTATGTGCACGTTTTCAATCATGTCCTAAGGAATCACACTTAATAGCGGTAAAACGCATAATTAGGTATCTTAAGGGCACAATTGATTGGGTTTGTGGTATCCTAAAACGGATTATTTGAAATGAAGAGTTTTTCGGATGCCGACTATGCGGGTTGTAGGGTAGATAGGAAGAGCACAAGTGGAACATGTCAATTCTTAGGTAATTGTCTTGTATCTTGGTCTTCCAAAAAGCAAAATTCGGTAGCCCTATCAACCGCCGAGGCGGAGTATGTTGCGGCCGGAGCTTGTTGTGCACAAGTTCTTTGGATGAAACATACTCTCCTTGACTATGATTTACATTTTGATCATGTTAAGATTTTTTGTGATAATACTAGTACAATTCACATGACCAAAAATGCTAATCAACATAGTAAAACCAAGCACATTGATATTAGGTATCATTTTCTTAGAGATCACTTTGAAAAAGGTGATATTGATATTGACTATGTTTCTACCGATTTTCAACTTGCCGATATTTTCACTAAACCTTTAGATTATGCAAGATTTTCCTTTATTTGTGGTGAGTTGAATGTATGTATGATTGATTCTTAAAATATTTTGTTTTGATATGTTTGTGTTTTTGATATGTTTTAACCCTTTTGATGTATGACAAAAAGGGGGAGAAAAATATATAAGTTTGGAGAAAAAGAATATAAGTTAAGTTTGGAGAAAAAGAATATAAGTTGATTAAAATTGTTGGGAGAAAAATATACTAGTTTGAATATACTTAGATTTTGAAAATAATAAATTTGTTCATTATTTGGTTTTCCTTTACAAAATTTATGGTGATGACTTTTTCAAATGCTTTATGTATGATTTCATAGTTTTTCATATTCATGTTAGATACATAGCATTGTTTGAGGGGGAGCTTTCAAGCTTTTTCCTCTCTTTATTTGTTTAATAACTATATGTTTTGTCATCATCAAAAAGGGGGAGATTGTTGGCCCAAGGTTACAATCACCCTTGTTTAGTGTATTTTGATGATTACAAAACATATTAGTTATTTGTACTAATAACAATTGTTGTTTAAGTGTGTTTCAGGTTTATCATCACATTAGAAGTACTCTCACTCAAATACAAGGTTCTTGGACTCAAGACAATTCAATTTGGGCTCAAGTTGCAAATATTGAAGATCAAGTGAAGATAGCCCACCTTGAAGAATAGCCTTGAAGTCTTTTAGCAAGTTTGTAAGTTTAGAATGTTAAAGTTTGAATATAGGAAATTGGCTCTAGGATTTGCACACACACTTGTTTCATGTATTTCCTATGTTTTGAAAAACTTGTTAAAAAACATGTACCAAAGCTTTAGTTTATGCCTTAGTTTTATATACATGTACCAAAGCTTTATATCTTGAAAAACTTTTTTAAAACATGTATATAAACTATTTTCTGCATAATACTTAGCTATAGGTATTTTCAAAATGTTTTTAAAAAAAAAAAAAAAATTCCATCTTCAAAAACAGCCCAGTTTTCAGCCTCAGGCAACATCGGTCGACCGGCCCGGTCGACCGGCGTTGTGCCTGGACATGCACTGTTTGTGCATGTCCGTCGGTCGACCGGACCGGTCGACCGACAGAGAGCCTTCTGCTCTCGGGAATTTCGGTCGACCGGACCGGTCGACCGGAAGAAGGAAACTGTGTTTCCTCCTTTTGGTCGGTCGACCGGACCGGTCGACCGGGAGCCAACGGCTATATCCAGCTAGGCTGGCGGTCGACCGGACCGGTCGACCGCCAAGCCTGCAACACAGCAACGGCTCTTTCCTCTTTGGGATTTTCTGAAAAACTGTTTCTTTTTCTGTTTTAGCAGATTTTTGGAGAGTGGTTGGGGAGCTTTTGCAGGTTGAATTAGGTGAAAAGAAATTGTTTTTAATCTATTTTTCTAACCCTATAAATAGAGGAGAAGTCTCTCTTCCTTACGACTTAGAAAAATCCTCAAGTTTTGTTGTTTTCAAAAGAGAAAAGAAAAATTGTTTTAAGCCTTCAATTCCTACTTTTTCAAGATTGTTTTTCAGTTGTGTTTGATTCTCTATATCACTCTACAACTGAAGTTTTCTCACCACACTTCATAGAGCCAAAAATTCTATACTCATTCTATAGTGAAGTTGTAATTGAAGTGAGAGTGTTTGTAAAAGAAATTGAGAAAAGTGTAGTGATCAAGTTGTGATCACTTTGTTCTTGTAATTCCTTCTTGTGGAGCAACCTCTTCGGTAGAGGTCCTTTGTACTCGGTGGAGCTCGGTGCTCGGTCTTCGGTAGACCCAATTGTAAAGGCATCCTCGGTGGATAGTGGAAACCCTTCACGGAGGTGAAGGCGGGGACTAGAGCAAGTGTGCTCGAACCTCGAAACAAATCATCTTGTTTGCGATTGCCTTTGCGTTCTTCTTGCTTTTAATTTCTATTGCTTTATATTGCCTTAATTGCTTGAGAACTAACCCTCTACTTGTGGAATCTTGTGTTGTTTACCTTACTTGCTATACTTGTTGTTATACATTGTGAGCATTTCATCTTCATCATCACTTGGCATTGATCGATCACACCTCAATACAATACGGTTGCATTACGCACCTCTAACCCATTTAAGGGGAATTGGGAGGAAGGAGTTCAGAACCTCGCAAGGGGTATTCGGCTCTTAGTCGTGTTTTGAGAGATCGTTGCATCACTCATTTAATTAAAGTTTAAAAAGATCACTAGATTAGCATTCACACCTATTCACCCCCCTCTAGGTGTTTTTCATCCTGTAGACAACCGACCTCTCTCTCTTCACTACCCTTTTAAAATCTCTAATCCCCCTCTCTCTTCTTAATTCTCTCTCTCTCTCTCTCTCTCTCTAACCTCTCTCTCTCTAACTTCTCTCTTTCTCACTCTCACAAACCTCCAGCGCAACCGCCTCCCCTCCCGTCACCGCGCCCCCAGCCCGGCGTGCGGCCGGTGTCGCCGCGCGGCCGCCGCCACCACGGCCGCCGCCGCCGGGCCGCAACCCCCAGGCCAACCCCTCTTCTTCTCCTATTTTCTTTCTCCCCTTCTTCTCTTTCTTCTTCTTTTGCTGTGCTGTAAGTCTCCCTCTCCCTCCTCTCTCACACACCCCCCTCTCACCCTCTCTTTCACACTCTCTCTCTCTCTCACGCCCCCTTGGGGCCGGAGCCGCCGCGGCAGGACGGCCGTCATGCTGAAGCACAGCAGCAGCAGCAAGAAGCTGTTGCTGCTGCTGTTAATATTGTTTTTGGGTTTGGGTTTTTAACCAAACCCATTAACCCAAATAAACCCCAATCCAACCCAATAACCCATTAGCCCGTACCCAATACTTTAAGTTATGGGTTCGGGTTATCGGATCCAAACCCGGCCGGTTAACCCGCTCCAGAACCCATTACAGGTAATTGACAGAAAACCCCCTGTCACTTTTCAGTATTTGCATTTTAAATATTATTATTTACATATTTAACCCTATTTGTTCTGATTTCGTATTCGGGCGATATCGGGAGCATCCGGACTCCGATTGGGACGATTCTGGATCCGTTGCGATCGTGGGAACGAGAGCTACCTTCCCATGACCAGTTGGTGAGTGTCTTTCTTTTATAAATTATATTTTACCATGTTTAGTGACAGTGATTGACATATCGTGATTATGGATAAAAGACGGTAATAATTAATTATTACTGTTTCGTATATGCGTATTATATGGTATCACATTTGTATTATATATTAGTATCATGGTTGTAGTACTATTGTATATATTATTGCCTCCTTCATTTTACCACTCACTAGGTCGCTTTCTGACGACCCTGAGTTTGCGTGCCCAGATTGGAGATCCGAGTTACCATAGTATCGGAGAGTGCCTTGGAGTCACATCGGAGATTCCTCATCTGGCCTATTCATAGGTATCTTAGTAATTTATTTCTGTTATCTTATTTGTCTCTATTTTTCATATCTGTTATGATCGCTGACCTCTTTCTGCAGGTATTCTTATACTTATTTCATGCTGGACCTCATGACTATATAGCGGTAATGTACTGTACTGAGGCTTAACGTACGCGTGAGCGTGTATTCACCTCGCGTATGTACGTCGCCATAACGTCCCCGTACCTACGGGATCGGGGCGTTACAATTAGGCCCGTCTTTGACGGATACCTCCCACCGATCTTGCCACCTACCTGGCCGATTAACTTGTGGTTAAGGTCGACAATATGCCTCCTAAAGACAGTCTAAAGTTAGGAGTCGTCAGGTCCAGGCTTACCCTAGATTAAGATTTTATTTATTGATTATTTTTTTTATTGATTGGGTGAACTTGCTTGTTTAACTGTGCATGTCAGCTTGGTCGAGAGACCCAGTCATATCTAGACTAATTAGGAACAGTTCACCACCCGAATAAAAACCTGATTCACACATGGCACAACCACCATTACTGCAAGATAGGTTCTATCCTATTAGGACCTCTCTTCCATCTTGCATTCAGCTGCCCGATGTAGGAGACGACCAATTTGAGCTAAAACCACAATACATCAACACTCTTCCCAAGTTTCATGAATTTGAATCTGAGGATGCATACTTTTTCATAAGAGAATTTGAGAAAGTATGTCTAATGATGAAAATACCCAGCCTAGGTGTAGATGCCATTAAATTACGTTTTGTCCCATTCTCTTTGAAAGACTTAGTAAAGAAATGGCTCTACAGTCTAGAAGCCGGTTCCATATCATCATGGGATAATTTCGTCAAAACCTTCTTGAAGAAGTTCTATCCAGTTCACAAGACTGTGCAAATTAGGAAAAGCATCTTGGAGTTTAAGCAAACAGCCAATGAACCTTTTTGGAAATACTTCGAACGTTTTAAAGACCTCCTTGTCCAATTGTGATTCTACTTTTGCAGTATGGAGTACCTTGATCTCTCTTGGTGAGCAAATTTCAAATAATAGTGAGAGAGATTCGAATGAAGATAGTGACAATACCGATATGTGCTTTGTGGCACTTGAGGAGGAGTCATCTAATACATTCTGATCTTGATGATGCCGATTTATTTTATAATGATCTTTGTATGGCTTTTCAGGAAGCGCTTGAAAAATATGAGTTATTGAAGATTAAGAACATAAAATTAAAGAAAGAAAATGATTCTTTTTCTTCAACATTAGATATTATTTTAAAAGAAAAGAAATAATTTTAGATGAAAATAATTCTTTGAAAAACAATATTGATTTGATTTCAAAAGAAAATAATTCTTTGAAAAACCAATTGGATTTTGTTCTAAAAGAAAAGGAGGATTTGTCTATTTCTTTTGACAAAATGAAAATTATTTTGATTCCTGCATCCGCATTTCTAATGCTAGTAATGTTGTATCTTCTATTGACAAGAATGAAATTTGTGATTTGAAAAATAAAATTGATATTTATGCTCAACCTTGAGCAACTGTGCATTTAATATGAAGAGATTGGAATCTGTATTTCGCAAGAAACAAGTTCCACACATGCATGTACATACTCCACGGCATACATATACACATCATGTTTATAAGTAAGCCCAAATGTACACTTGTACACATTGTAGTCACAAAGTCCATCTTGCAAAATTTGTTATAATAGATTATATTTTTCAAAATTTTTAAATAAAAAAGATAGGCCCCTAAGCACCCAAAAAGATTGGGTACCAAATTTCACACAAATTGTCTTTTATTTAGGTGTGAGCTCTCTCAAAACGTGAGAGAGTTTGGTCTCTTGATGGTGGATGCAATCGGAGCTTGATAGATAAATAAATAGATGTGCACTACTATCAAGGAGTTAAGATGGAATGACCACCTTTGGCTTGGAGAAACGAATTTAGCTTTATAGGTATCGCTAAGTATCTTGATCGGTCACTGATATTGCATATTTATCGTCACATTTTCATATTTATTATTTAATAAACTCTACTATTTAATTATCTTTTTGTCTAATTATTTGCAAGGCGTTTACCAAGGGAGAAGGAAGAGAAAATAAGACCAAAGCCCATATAAATTCTGATTTAATTTAGAATTAATTCAAATCAAGGATCAGGATAAATCAGAGCAAATTAGAGCAAATCAAAGAAGATAAAATCAGTTGAAAATCAATTAAATTAGATCTTTATAAATCAAGTTGATTAAAACTGAAGATCAAAAGAGGTTTCATCAAATCCAGAACTCAAAGCAAAAATCCCATCAGATAAAAGGGAAAAAAAACCAAATCTACGATCTTCTCCCCCTAGATGTGGTCAACTGGCCAGGCTGCGGATCCGCGGCCAAAGCCATAGATTTTAGTGATCAAATAAATAATAATTCATTGGTTGATTGTATCATTAACCATTTTTTTTGGTGCGAGGAACCTATCATCATGAATCCACTGATTTCTGCCGCTTCCGTTATTGCTGGGATTGGCCGGATCTGTGGCCATGTAAGGGATAACGGGGAGCGTTTGCTCCCACTATCTTCAGACACTCTCCCCCTTCTATATTTTGCTATAAATACCTGTAAATTCTCAGTACAGAGAGAACAATAGAGAGCATAGTCTAGGCTATTCTATAGTTTGTAACTTAGGCTTGTAATTTTCTTTTATGTAATTTTTATTTTATTTATGTAACTGAGAGGAGAGTAAAGTTTCATGGAAGAATGAGAGTGAAGCTTGTACTGAGGGCGACACCAGTGTAAGTTTTTCTTTTCTTCCATTTTTATTCGAATCGAATCAAAGTTACATTTTCATGTTTTTCTTTCTCTTCTTCTTCTCTACTCTTCTTCTGTCAGTTTTTTACGATAATCCAAATGGACGGCCCACAATGTGAAGGACCATCACAGTCCTTCGCGCGAAGGAGTCACTGGAGCCCTACCCAAAAAGGAGAATTGAAACAATAAGAGACGAGGCAAATATTTACTGTTTCTTTAAAGCTAAACAAGCAAGAGATAAAATACTTTACCCAACGTGAAAAGAATGAATTCTGATAATCTGGTACAGAAAGTGTGGAAGCATGCTATGGAATAACCATTCTTTTCTGCGGAAGAACAATATTAAATTTTCACCAAAAAAATTGACAATTTTGATAATTAATGCCACATGATAAACCATTAAATTTAGCAATAATATTCTATAAAATCGTTCATCCAAAAAACAAATACCCAGTTGCTTTCTAATAGGACAATGTTGATCTCCCGACAACGGTATAGTGAAAATATTCACCAATTGATGCTTTGAATCAACAAATTCTCATCTAATGTCACCATTCTCAACATGACTTTATAAATAGTATATGATAAATGTAAAGAGCTTCATATAGCACCTCAACTCTTATTCAGAGAAATCAAGAGGAGTTAGTCCAGAGTCCTTCACCGGAAATTCGGTTACACTCGTTGGTTACATTAAGTGTGTTGCAATTAAGTTTTAATTTTCGCATTTTGATCATTAGATTAGCCGTACACCTATTCACCCCCCCTCTAGGTGTACTTTCACTTGCGACTCTGATAGTTCTTGAGAGAACTTGTAGGTGTTGTACCGAGTGAACTTGCGGGATCAGATTACAGTGAAAATATTTCATTGGATGAAGGCTGAGACGTAGAGCAAGTTGCTCGAACCTCGAAACAAATCTCCCGTGTTTGAATTGCTCCTCTTTCTCTATCTCTTGCTCACTCTTATTAATAACTTTCATGCTCATATTGTTTATATCATTACATGCTTGATATTCTTATGCTCAATTGATATACATGTTTGAGAATGTTTAATTGCTTTTATTTGTGTAAAATTTAATTAAGTTTTAATTTTCACATTTGATTAGTACATCAACTATTAACCCTCCCTCTCCAGTGATTACAAGTTGTATCAGAGCTTGCTGCTCTTGATTTGGGTTTAACAGCCTAGAGTTAAGATCTTTATTTTACTAATCACATTTTTATTTACACACACATAGATTTTCTTGCACCATTCATGTTTGATATTCTTAAATTTCAAACATGAAAGATTAAGATGAGTGTATATCTTCAACCTCTCGGAATAAATGTTTATCTTACCATAACTATAAAATTAAATCTTGAGAATGACAAATATTTTGAGGCAAATGCAAAAATCACATATGCCTTGATGCAAACTCTAAATAATGAATATATTTTTAGAGTTTCTAATTGTGATTCTACTTTTGCAGTATGGAGTACCTTGAACTCTTTTGGCGAGCAAATTTTAAATAATAGTGAGAGAGATTCGAATGAAGATAGTGACAATACCGACATGTGCTTTGTGGTACTTGAGGAGGAGTCATCTAAGGTACATTCTGATCTTGATGATGCCGATTTATTTTATAATGATCTTTGTATAGTTTTTCAAGAAATGCTTGAAAAAATGAGTTATTGAAGATTAAGAACATAAAATTAAAGAGAGAAAATGATTCTTTTTCTTTAAAACTAGATATTATTTTAAAAGAAAAAGAAATAATTTTAGATGAAAATAATTCTTTGAAAAACAATATTGATTTGATTTCAAAAGAAAATAATTCTTTGAAAAACCAATTGGATTTTGTTCTAAAAGAAAAAGAGGATTTGTCTATTTCTTTTGACAAAATGAAAATTATTTTGACTCTTGCATCCGCATTTCTAATGCTAGTAATGTTGTATCTTCTATTGATAAGAATGAAATTTATATTTTGAAAATAAATTTGATTATTTGTGCTCAACCTTGAACAATTGTGCATTTAACATGAAGAGATTGGACTCTATATTTGTAAGAAACAAGTTCCACACATGCATGTACATACTCCATGGCATACATATACATCATGTTTATAAGTATACCCAAATGTACACTTGTACACATTGTGGCCGCAAAGTCCTTCTTGCAAAATTTTGTTATGATAGATTATATTTCAAAAATTTAAATAAAAAGATCAAAAAGGTTCAAAATACAAATCCCAAGGACCCAAAAAGATTGGGTACTAAGATTCACACAAATTGTCTTTTACGTAGGTGTAAGCTCTCTCAAAATGTGAGAGAGTTTGGTGCATTGATGGTGAATGCAATCGGAGCTTGATAGATAAATAAATGGATGTGCACCACTATCAAGAAGTTAAGATGGAATGACCACCTTCGATTTGGAGAAACGGAGTTAGCTTTATCGGTATCGATAAGTATCTTGATCGATCACTGATATTGTATATTTATCGTCACATTCCTATATCTATTGTTTAATAAACTCTGTTATTTAATTATCTTTTTGTCTAATTATTTGCAGGGCCTTTACCAAGGGAGAAGGAAGAGAAAACGAGCCCAAAGCCATAAAAATTCTGATTTAATTCAAAATTAATTCAAATCAAGGATCATGATAAATCAGGACAAATCAGAACAAATCAAAGAAGATAAAACCAGTTAAAAATTAGTTAAATCAGATATTTACAAATCAAGTTAGTTAAAGCTGAAGATCAAAGGAGGTTTCATCAAATCCAGAACTCAAAGCAAAAATCCCATCAGATAAAAGGGAAAAAACCAAATCTGTGATCTTTTCCCCCTGGATATGGCCAATTGGCCAGGCTGCGGGTCCGTGGCCATGTTAAGGGATAACGGGGAGCGTTTGCTCCCAATATCTTCAGACGCTCTCCCTCTTCCATATTTTGCTATAAATACTTGTAAATTCTTACTACAGAGAGAACAATTCAGCAGAGAGCATAACTTAGGCTATTCTGTAGTTTGTAACTTAGTTTTGTAGTTTTTTTTATGTAATTTTTATTTTATTTATGTAACTGAGAGGACAGAAAAATTCATGGAGGAATGAGAGTGAAGCTTGCATTGAGGGTGATACCGGTATAAGTTCTTCTTTTCTTCCATTTTTATTTGAATCGAATCAAAGCTACATTTCATGTTCTTCTTGCTCTTCTTCTTCTCTTACTCTTTTTCTGCCGGTTTTTGATGATAATCCAAATGGATGGCCCACAACAAAAAGACCATCACGGTCCTTCGAGCAAAGGAGTCAACCGAGCCTTACCCAAAAAGGAGAACTGAAACAATAAGAGACAAGGCAAATATTTACTGTTTCTTTAAAGCTGAACAAGTAAGAGATAAATACTTTACTCCATGTGAAAAGAATGAATTATTGATAATCTGGTACAGAAAGTGTGGAAGCATACTATGGAATAACCATTCTTCTGTGGAAGAACAATATTAAATTTTCACCAAAAAAATTGACAATTCTGATAATTAATGCCACATGAGAAACCATATAATTTAGCAATAATATTCTATAAAATCGTTCATCCAAACAACAAATACCCAATTGCTTTCTAATAGGACAATGTTGATCACCCGACAACGGTATAGCGAAAATATTTACTAATTGATGCTTTGAATCAACAAATTCTCATCTAATGTCACCATTCTCAACATGACTTTATAAATAGTATATGATAAATGTAAAGTCTTTTGACTCTAATGGTGAATACAACAATGTTCTATCTTTTAGACATAAAGAGAGAAGTAACGTTCACAATAGACAGAATGTTGTGCATAAGCGTTTTAGATCATCATTCATTCTTTTCCAATCTGCTAAGTTTAGAGGAGGAAGAGAAGATATATTATTGTTCAGTTGAGATATAGATAGATGGTATTGATTTCTATAGGATTTATTAGGGTTGAGAGGGGAGAGATCATCTAGGGTTAGATTTTCTTTTTTGGCTAATAAATGACCCTCAGGCCATTACATTAACCTCGCTCATAGCGGTTGCCAAGCGCATCCGCTTGTGCAAGGCAACACAATATGGAGAGAGAGTTACCCAAAAGCAGAACATAAGATCCATTTTCTTACTCACTTTGTGATCCAATCGGCACATTGATTCCCTTCACGGTACGTGTGAGAAACTTGATGCACATGCAGCTCTGATAACATCCACCTTGCGTCTTCTAGAAGCATAGAACAACCTTGGGGAGTGTCGGATGCATGAAGACATTGAATAATGGCTAGAGCATCTTCTTCAACCCAGACTTGACTGTCAGGGTAGTAAGCACGGAGGAGGTGGACGGTCTCCCAGGCCGTGCGCATCTTCGGTGTCTTCAATAGCCATACAGTCACATCAAAAACCAGCGGCAAGAAGTAGAGTCCCAGCATGGTCCCTCACCACACAAGCAGCAGAAGAACAACCATCCTCCCATGATGCCGCATCAAAATTTCCTTGGTGGAGGAGGCACCCAGCATACCCATTCAGATCCAACATACAAACCTTTTCCCTGCGACACTAGGAACTGAGTTAGTTCACTCACCTGAGCTCGAATGGACTGTACAATGGAGCATGTTGATCGACGCACTCCATTAAAAATCCAATGATTTCACCGCTTCCATATTTCCCAAGCCGTGTACAGGATAAAGCACAGCCTGACTCTTGCTATCGCGTTGGTTGATCGGCTAATCTTTCTCAGCGAATCGCGCCAAGAATTGGATTGAAGGGAACCCTCCTGTTTGTCGCACTCCAAATCCAAGGCGAGCCAAATCTCCAATAACCATGGGCAGTGCAAAAGTAGATGATGCAGGTCTTCTGCTTCCTCATTGCATCTTGGGCAACGCATTGTCGTCGTCATTCCCCTCGCATATAGAAAAGCCTTTGTTGGCATGCATCCTCTGAATATCTTCCAGAACCAGGCCCTAATACGCTGGGAGCACGACACTTGCCGAATCCACTTCTATTCATTTCTAGCAACTGTCGGTGAGTTATCCAATAGAATACTGTAGGCCTTCTTCACAAAATACTCGCCCAGTTCATTCCCTAGAAATTTTAAACGATCATCCAACACCCCATGCGTTAGAGGGATTCGGCATATTGCTCGAGTCACTTCTTAACCAACAGTGTTGATGAGATGTCTTGTATCCCAACTTCTCTCTGGAGTAATGAATTCCTGCACTGTAACATCCTCCTGGATACTAAAAGGATAGCACATACCAGGCCATACTTTTAACAGGGAGGGAGCAACCCAAGGGTCATTTAGAAAACTTATGGAGGCTCCACTCCCACCTCCCACTGAAGCCCCTTTCTTAGAATTTGACAACCTCCACTGACCACTGCTCTCCACGCTTGTGATTCCACGCGTCGGGGTTGCAGTCGCCATACGTCTCTAGGAGGCTTGTATTTATGTTGGATAACACGGGGCCATAACAACAAAGGTTTGTCCAAGTACTTAGCCAGCTGTTTCCCCAAAAGAGCTTCATGAATCAAAGACACACTTCGGAAACCTAAGCCTCCCTCGTCTTTGGACTTGCACGGCCCACGCCAAGCTACCAGCGGCAGCCCATGGCCATCACCGTCTCTTCACAAAATCTCCGACAATATTCATCAATTTTGTCAAGAACTGTTTTCGGGACCCATCCACTTGACAATAAGTAGATTGGAATCGATTGAAGCACCGCTTGAATAAGAGTAATTTCACCCGTGAATGACAGCACGTCCTTTCCACGATGAGATTTTAGCCGAGTCTTTCTAGCGGAGGCTCGAAGGCAACCCGAGGGAGACGGCTCATTCCAATGTTGACTCCTAGGTATTTGAAGGGGCAGTGAGTTTCATTCATATGTAGAGTTCTCTTGATGCGCCTTCGTATTCTACTTGGAACACCATCGCCATAGATTATATGAGATTTTGCCATGTTGACTTTCCAGCCACTTAGGCGATCGTACTCCTTCAACACGTTGCCAACCACCCGTGCTTCCTCCATGGAGGCCTAAGCAATCAATAAGCAATCGTCTGCGTCCATCAACTGTACGAGCATGTCACGTCCTGTTCCGAGTGAAAGGCCAGATAACATCCCATTATTCTGCTCACACTTGATCATCTTGTCAACACCTCAGCACCTATGATGAATAAAAAGGGCGAGAGAGGATCACCCTGTCTTAGGCCCACATATGATTGAAACCATGGTGTTGGATTTGGGTCGGTAATGCAGCCCACGACCAAAGCCACAAACTAATCGGAGAAGCCGAATTTACTCATCACAGCTCGAAGGAAATCCCACCGCATCATATCATAGGCTCACTCCATATCAACTTTGATGGCCATAAGTTTTTTTCCAGCATTTCTGTATCTCATGGAATGTAGAACTTCTTGAGCAATAATAATATTGTCCATTATCACTCAATCAGAAACAAAGGCACTCTGCTCATCTGAAATAAATTGTGCCATCACCGGCTTAAGCCTATTAACAATGATCTTGAAAATTACCTTATAGCAAACATTACACAGACTTATTGGCCTGTAATCCTTCGCCATAGATGGGGTTTTCACCTTTGGTATCAAGACTATGAAAGTAGACTTCCATTGTGGGGGAAGGGATCCATTATGGGGGAAGGGATTTAGTGCGAAAGAAATGCTTCACTGGTCACAATGAAGTCTGTCGTAACGGTCTGCCAGCAGTTTATGTAGAACTTCACCGGAATTCCATCTGGACCCGGAGCTTTATCCCTCGGCATAGACTTGACAACACCCTCGATTTCCTCTTCCAAAACAGGCCTGCAGAGTTCCAAGTTAATAAACTCAGAAATAACTTGTGGAATACATAAGAGATCACCTTCCCAACCATCAGCTGACTCCACAGTCCGTCTATGCTTGAAGTAATCCAAAATTGAATTGCTAATTGATTCTCGTCCAGTGATCTGCTTGCCCGTCTCAGTTTTAATTTTCACAATTAGATTTCTAGCCCATCGGACCATCATCGATCTCTGAAAGAACGGAGTGTTAGAATCACCTTCCTTCAACCAACTCACTCTAGACTTTTGACGCCAGAAAAATTTCCTGCTGCCTCAATAAGTTATGATATCGAACCAGGGCACAACTGAAGGTCTCATGTTGAGTATCATTCAATCCCAACTTATCATCACAGGCTTGCAAGCTGGCTATTTCATCTTCCAGTTTCTTGCTTTCTGCAAATATGTTAACGACTGCCTCTTTATTCCACCTCCGCAAATCCCCCTTAAGACCTTTGAGGTTTTGCGAGACTCTGAAAGTGGGTGAGCCATTAACCAAGCGTCCCCAAGCAAATCTCACGACCTCCCACAGTCCAGCATTCTCCCACCAGATTTTCTCAAACCGAAATGGTTTCCATTAAAATCCCCACCGAGCAGTCGCAGAAGTAATGGGCGATGGTCAGACGCAATCCTCTGCAAGTGAAGAAAAGAGGACACTGGGAACATACTCTTCCATTCCATTGAGCAGACCCCGTAATCCAGTCTCTTCCAAACTCTCTGTACCCTAGCTGCATGTTGACCCGGTACATGAAGGCCTAATGAATCTCAAATCCAGTAGTCCATTGTCCATAAGGAAGCTGCGAAATTCCATCACCTCAAGAGAATCATTGAACCGACCGCCACATTTCTCAGAGGCCTCTGTGAGAACATTGAAATCCCCCACAAAACACACCGGAAAACCGCTATCCACAAGGCTCGTAAGCATGCGCCACAATTCCTTTCTCTCGTTAGCATTAGTGCTGGCATAAATACCCGCAAAGATCCACGGTTGCCGAACTCCTTCTCTCATAATTGCAACAAAAGCCTGACGTCCGACCGGGAGAACCTCCACCTTCCCAGTCGTAGGTCTCCAGAAAATAATAATACCACCAGATCTTCATCTGGCAGGAATAGCGTGTCGCCATCCCTCGCGGGAGCTTATGCAGAGCTTTGTAAAGACCTGCACCGGATAATTTAGTTTCAAGCAAAACCACCAAAGGTACATTATATTTTACCGTCATTTGAGTACAGTAGGCGTGGGCTGATGGCTCGCCCGCGCCTCTGTAATTCCAGACAAGCCAATTCATCGAGCAGGTGGTGGGCAGTGGTGCACCACACTTGCTTCACTCTCTTCGAGCATTTCAATGGACCGATCCTGCGTAGTCAGAGTCAACCCAAAATCCACCTTCATGGAAGAATCAAAGCAATTGCCTCGTCTCTCTTAGCAGTCTCAGACTAATGCGCACCATTGCCAACTGGTTCCTTTCCGTCAATACCAGTCATCCTTAGAAGTCCACCTGTTACTCGGCGCCCTTTGTCATGAAAACTCGCGCGGGCAGAACTTGTGATACCCACTTCCTTTGTTCCCTCCTTCCTCGTCGCATTGAACGGAACCACCGCAGACCGAAGATGAGGCGCTCGCACTTCCTCCAAATCCTTCTGCTTTCCTGTTGGAGGAGAGAGGATATTAAAGGAGGTGATGCGGGTGATGCCATGCCATGCTGTAGAAGATTGTCAAGTGCCGTCGAAGATCGCCAAGGAAGTCGACGATGAGAGGCAAAGGGACAGCGGCAGGAAATAGCAGCAGCAGAAGACAGGATGGTCGGTCGACCGGCCCGGTCGACCGACGTGCACAGCATGCACAGAGATATGGGCGGTCGACCGGCCCGGTCGACCGAAGTACTCTGACTGCAGGAACCCAACTCTCGGGTTTTCTGGGTCGACCGGCCCGGTCGACCGGATGATCTGACTGTAAACAACCCAAGTCTCGGGTTTCTTCGGTCGGCCGACCGGGTCGACTGGAGAGGAGGTCGGTCGACCATCCCGGTCGACCGACAGTCGGGTTTTGGGTGAAATCTGCTGATCCACTGATGTGGGGTATTTAAGCCTAAGGTTGATTCTAGGGTTTAGTGTATCTCTGCGAAAAAGGATTAGCTCTGATTCTCTTGCATTCAAAGAGAAGAAGAGCTATTGTAATCATCTTCCTAATAAAATTCTCTCCATTGATTGTCCCGAGGACGTAGGCATTGAGGCTGAACCTCGTTAAAACTCGTCTTTGTGATTTGTGTGTTCTTCGTGTGATTGTTGGGTTGTTCTTTATGCTGGAGATCTTAGGATTCTCTATTGTTTGGTTGTTGTGATTGGATTGCGCGCACAACAAGTGGTATCAGAACTTCGGGTTGTACTTGGGATTTCTGAGGATTCGAAGGGCTCGAGATCTGATTCGGTGGAGATCGTGTGTCGATCTCGGATTGGAGGTATTGGTGTTCGAGGAGATCGTGTGTCGATCTCAGAAGGACGCAAGAGGGCTCGTTGAATCTGTGTTGAAGTAGATCCAGTGGGAAACTCGTTCTAGGGTTTCAAGGGTCAGGTAAAAAAATCCTATTTTTATCTAAGTAGAGATCTATTTTCAAGTTAATTGATCTTCCGCATAGATAGAGAATCAGGGAAAATCTCAATGGCAGAAGAAACTGCATCTGTTAAGGCAATGAACAATCACCCAAGGATTGAAGTTGTTAAGTTTAATGGGACTAACAATTTTGGTATGCGGAGATGCGAGGTTATGGATGCGCTGAATGCATCAAACCTCGAAGACACTCTCCTACTGGCGAAGAAGAAGAACACTACCACTGATGAAGACTGGGCGAAGATGAACAGGGCATATGGCTTGATACGTTCATGCTTGTCACAAGACATAAAATACCTTGTGCAAAATGAGACGTCAGCGAAGAAACTGTGGGAAACTAAAGACCCTGAAAAGAAGTACCTGACAAAGAGTGTAGAGTTCAGGTTGCAGCTTAAGAGTAAGTTGTATCAGTTTCGGATGAAGAAGGGGAGTACAGTAAATGAACACATCAACCGATATACGAAGCTTCTTATAGATCTGCTAAATGTGGATGTCACGGTAGATGAGGAAGATAAGGCGGTCATCTTTCTGAATTCGCTTCCTGCAGAGGAGTATGAGACATTCACACTGACCTTCATTAATGGAAGGCAGAGCTTGGATTATGATGAGGTGTCGTCTGCATTGATGAGTTATGACAAAAGGAAGAATGAGAGGCATCCTTCTCAGTCAGGGTCATCAGCGGAGGCATTGGAAGTAAGAGGCAGAGGTTCATTAAGGAAGGGAAAGGAGATTAGAGGAAGATCGAAATCCAGGCCGGGATTCAGGGATCTCAAGAAAAATCAGTGCGCCTTCTGCAAAGAGTTTGGGCACTGGAAGGTAGACTGTCCAAAGTTCAAGGAAAGAAGAAAGAATCAAAATCTGAAGCAAATCTCGCAAAAGTGGTAAAAACTGCAAGCAGCAAATCACAGGCAGATGGATCAGATTCGGATTCTTCAGTGTTCTCGTTTTCAGTTACCACTCCCGTCATTGGCTACTCGGGTGAGAACGAGTGGATCTTGGACACAGGTGCAACATATCATGTATGTCCTCATCAAGACTGGTTTACCAGTTTCGAGAAGTTGGAGGGTGTTCGGTCGTCATGGGCGATGATCATCCATGCATCATGGAGGGTGTTGGCACTATTCCAATCAGGATGTTTGATGGGATGGTGAGGGAGCTGAAAGAGGTGAGATATGTACCTCAGCTGAAGAGGAACTTGATCTCTGTAGGAGCTTTGGAATCATTGGGTCTTGGAGTGTCTATTAAGGAGGGAGTTCTTAAAATGACAAAGGGCTCGATGGTGGTGTTGAAGGTCGATCGCCGGAACAACTTGTATTACTTGAAGGGTAGTACAGTGACAGGGCAGGTGGCAGCTTCTACCAGTCAGAAGGAAGATTCAACCCGGCTGTGGCACATGAGGCTGGGACACGCAGGGGAGAAATCAATGCAAACTCTTGTGAAGAAAGGGTTGCTGAAGGGTGCTGAGACCTGCAAGTTGGATCTATGAACATTGCATCATCGGCAAGAAGACCAAGGTGAAGTTTGGCACAGCTTCACACTGCACGGAGGGTATTCTTGACTATGTTCACACGGATGTATGGGGACCTACCAAGACTGCATCGATTGGAGGTAACCACTATTTTGTGTCGTTCATTGATGACTACTCTAGGCGATGTGGGTGTACACTATGCGACACAAAGATGAAGTCCTAGAGCTATTTGTGAAGTGGAAGGCTAATCTGGAGAGAAGCACGGGAAGGAAGGTCAAGGTCCTCCGTTCTGACAATGGAGGAGAGTACAAATCGGATCCTTTCCTACAGCTATGCCTTGATGAGGGCATAGAGAGGCACTTCACAGTACGGGAGACTCCGCAACAAAATGGGGTGGCTGAAAGGATGAACCGAACTTTGCTAGAGAAGGTTCGGTGTATGGTATCCAATGCAGGACTGCCAAAGAAGTTTTGGGCTGAAGCTTTGGGGTATGCATGCCATCTTGTGAACAGGTTGTCGTCGTCTGCAATAAGGGGGAAGACTCCTCTTGAAGCTTGGTCAGGAAGAACTGCTGAGGACTATGATATGCTAAGGGTTGTCGGATGTCCAGCCTACTACCATGTCAAAGAAGACAAGTTGGACCCAAGAGCAAAGAAAGGGGTGTTCGTTAGCTTCAAGCGAGGAACCAAGGGGTTCAAGATTTGGGACCAAAAGGACAACAAGTTCATAATCAGCAGAGATGTCACATTCGATGAGGCTTCTCTGATGAAGCCTACGGTCTCTAAGCAGGTGGAGACCGGTAAGACGCAAGGAGCTATTGCAGCAGGTGGAGAGTGATGCAGATCCACCATCTCTAGAGGATTCAGTATCAGTTCGGATCATTCCTGAGGTGACACAGGGTGGTGATCAAGTAGCTGAAGAGAATGCTGAAAATGTTGAAGAGGATCAGGAGCAGGTCATGGGTACTGTTCCAGATTCTACTGCAGTTGGAAGACCACGGAGGAATACTAGGAGACCGGGTTGGCTCACCACTGATATGGTCGTCGCGTATGCACTTCCAGTTGTTGAAGAGGTTATTCCATCTACCTTCAGGGAAGCTGAGATCAGTTCGGAAGCAGAGATGTGGAAAGAAGCCATGAATGAAGAGATGCAATCTCTTTACAAGAACAACACATGGGAACTTACTAAGTTGCCCAAGGGGAAGAAGGCCATAGGGTGCAAGTGGGTATTTGCTAAGAAGCAAGGATCTCTTCAAGAAGATGCAGTGCGCTACAAGGCAAGACTGGTGGCTAAAGGCTACGCTCAGAGAGAAGGAATCGATTACAACGAGGTGTTCTCCTCGGTAGTTAAACACTCGTCTATTCGGATTCTATTGGCTTTGGTGGCGCAGAATGAGTTGGAACTTGACCAACTTGATGTAAAGACCGTCTTTCTCCACGGCAATCTTGAGGAGAAGATCTATATGACACAGCCCACAGGTTACAAAGCTACAGGAAAGGAAGAGTTAGTATGTAAGCTACAGAAATGCTGTACGGTTTGAAACAGTCTCCTAGACAGTGGTACAAGCGATTTGATGGCTTCATCAGGAAGAAGAAATACACACGTAGCCATTTCGACCCATGTGTGTACTACAACAAGTTACCATCAGGTGAATATATCTATCTACTTCTTTATGTAGATGATATGTTGATTGCTTCTAGGTCGAGATCTGCAATTGACTCTCTGAAGAAGACGTTATCGTCAGAGTTTGAGATGAAGGACCTAGGGGAAGCAAGGAAAGTATTGGGCATGGAGATCACTAGAGACAGGAAAGCTGGCAGGATAAGTTTGACACAGAAGGGCTATTTGGAGAAGGTACTGCAGAGGTTTAATATCAGCAAGGATAATAAGTCTGTTAGTACACCTATGGCGCCGCACTTCAAATTGTCAGCAAAGATGTCTCAAGGAGTGTTCAAGAGCGTAAGTACATGTCTCATGTTCCATATGCCAATGCTGTGGGTAGCTTGATGTATGCTATGGTGTGTACGAGACCGGATCTATCACAGGCAGTCTCCATGGTGAGCCGATACATGCATGATCCTGGACAGGATCATGGGAAGCTGTGAAATGGATTCTGAGGTACATCAAGGGGAACCGTTGATGTAGGCCTAGTATTCGAGAAGGACAACACCGAAAAACAGGAATGCATAGGGTATGTGGACTCAGATTATGCAGGTGATCTTGACAAACGCCGGTCAACGACGGGATATGTCTTCACATTCTCACAGGCACCGGTGAGTTGGCGCTCCACACTTCAGTCTACAGTCACGTTGTCGACTACAGAGGCTGAATACATGGCTATGACAGAGGCCATGAAGGAGGCAATCTGGCTTCAGGGGTTACTTGATGACTTGGGCGTGGAACAGGATATATTGAAGATAAACTGTGACAGCATGAGTGCCATCTACTTGGCAAGGAACCAGGTCTATCATGCAAGGACGAAGCATATTGATGTCAGGTATCACTTTGTTCGGGAGATTCTAGAGGAAGGTGACATTGACTTGATGAAGATTCACACTTCGGAGAATCCGGCCGATATGCTAACAAAGGTGGTGTCGGGGGTGAAGTTTGCACACTGCAAAGACTTGCTCCATGTCCTTCAGGTGAATTGAGCTTGCTGAAGCTCATGTGGATGAACTACGGACGGCTTGATCCCTTGGGCAGGGGTACGTAGGCAACCATGTTGGTGCAGCCGCTATCGAGTCGGAATTCGGCTCAGATTTGAAAATCTTCACCGAGTGGAGAATTGTTGGAGGAGAGAGGATATTAAAGGAGGTGATGCGGGTGATGTCATGCCATGCTGTAGAAGATTGTCAAGTGCCGTCGAATATCGCCAAGGAAGTCGACGATGAGAGGCAAAGGGACAGCGGCAGGAAATAGCAGCAGCAGCAGAAGACAGGAGGGTCGGTCGACCGGCCCGGTCGACCGACGTGCACAGCATGGACAGAGATATGGGCGGTCGACCGGCCCGGTCGACCGAAGTACTCTGACTGCAGGAACCCAACTCTCGGGTTTTCTGGGTCGACCGGCCCGGTCGACCGAATGATCTGACTGTAAACAACCCAAGTCTCGGGTTTCTTCGGTCGGCCGACCGGGTCGACCGGAGAGGAGGTCGGTCGACCTCCCGGTCGACCGACAGTCGGGTTTTGGGTGAAATCTGCTGATCCACTGATGTGGGGTATTTAAGCCTAAAGTTGATTCTAGGGTTTAGTGTATCTCTGCGAAAAAGGATTAGCTCTGAGTTCTCTTGCATTCAAAGAGAAGAAGAGCTATTGTAATCATTTTCCTAATAAAATTCTCTCCATTGATTGTCCCGAGGACGTAGGCATTGAGGCCGAACCTCGTTAAATCTCGTCTTTGTGATTTGTGTGTTCTTCGTGTGATTGTTGGGTTGTTCTTTGTGCTGGAGATCTTGGGATTCTCTATTGTTTGGTGTTGTGATTGGATTGCGCGCACAACATTTCCCACATAGACTTCAACAAGGACGGAGGCCAAGTTCAGGTTCTCAGTGGAAATTTTCCTTTGTGTGCGCTAGATTCAAAGTCCATTTTGTTGCTTGAGCCCATGACCAGTGCTTTGCCAAAAAAAAAAATTTCTCGGATATGAGTTGGGCTGGGCATATTTGCCGTGCATGCATCAATTTCCACTGGTCTTTCAGCCTTAGCTGCAATTGCCAGAGCTATCTCCCTGTCCCAGCACTCCAGTGGAAGGCCGAGCAACCTCAACCAGATCATTGCCTTCGAAATCGCGACGCGATGAGGCCTGAATTTGATCGCCATTCCTCCAAAGCAAGTACCAGCCCTCCGACGACCCGGGGCCACTCGTCTGAACCCTAAGTTTGTCATCCTCATTGGAGAACCAGAAAGTGTAGAATTCCTCCAGTAGTTGGATAATCTCCAGATCTCCCACTAAATTCCACTTATATGCCAAGGCTTTGGCTATGAAATCAGAGTTCACCGCCCAAGAAATTTCCGATGAGGGAGCAATTCCATCTTTGCCAACCCACGAGAGTTTATCCGGTGACATAACTACTCTATCTAAGAAAACTTGTTGTAGACGTTCGAGCTCTTCCGCCGTCACTCTCCTTCCATTCTTAGCAGCGAGTGGGCTCCCTCGACTCACTGATGCCCATCCCTGAGCCCTAATCTTGGGGGAGTAGAGGATCTTTGAATCCATGCCAGGACTATGCAGGTTACCTAGTAAAGAGATCTAGGTTTTGCTTTTGAAAAGTTGACGAGGTTGACGGAGCTGAATTGAAAGCTTGCTTGAGGATCGGAGAAGGGAATTTAGGCTTGAGAGAGGGCGTTGGTCTGAAAAAGTGAAGAAGACGAAGAAGGTTGCTCAGCCGCCAGAGGAAGCAGGCGGTGGCTGGGTTTGTTAACATCAGGAGCCATTAAAGATGTTTGTTTCTTGAAACGCGTCGATGATGAGATTATCAAATCATTTCTTAATCTATTAGACCATCCAAAGTTGACTGACAATATCTAGGGTTTAGATGATGTAGAGAATAACCTCGAGAAAGGGAAACACCATAAATAAACGCAAAAGATTTAGAGAACAATATAAGAAAACATTTCTGAAATTTGATAGATATTTACTTCTGCTGAAGATATTTCGTTAAGGATTTAATTCAATATTGAATAATGATGTTCTAACTCAAATTCACTGACTCATTTCTAACTCAAGAGTAAGACTTGTGAGCCCCACTCCCCTTAAATTTACGAGTCTTCATGTCATAGAGCCTTGAGTTAGATTTGAGATAAAAAACTTGAGTTAGATAATATTATTTTTTAATATTATACGCAAAATATAACATGTAGCTATATAATGCCACCTCTGCTGATTGTCTTTTCGTGCACTGTATGATTTCTAACTTTGTCGTGATTGCAGTTCGTTCTCATAACTTGCACTAGATTTTCCGCATGTACTAAACACATGCAATAAAAATAAGATTGTTTAAAATAAAATTATTTAAACAAAAATTTAACCCTTCTTTATAAGTATTTTGCTCTGCTTGTGGAGAATTCTAATCTTGAATGGGGAAAAAAAGCATTTTATTTTCTTTTAGAGATCCCTAATAAACGTTGTTTTATTATTTCAAACTTTTCTTGAGTTTGAATGTAAATGTTCTGACTAGACTATTAGATATTGTAATATTTTTTTTTATTTCATTTTTTTACATATGGATTAGAGAGAGAGAGAGAGAGAGAGAGAGAGAGAGAGAGAGAGATTAATGACAATGATAAATTATAAATATGTAATCATAAAGAGCAATATGTATCTTGAATTCTCATCTCTATCTAATAAAAACTATTTTTTAATATTTTTAAGATGAAGATATATATATATATATATATATATATATATATATATATATATAGAGAGAGAGATAGACTTGTATCCTTTCAAAAGGATTTGATCCCGGATCCTTCCCACTCAAAATCAACCCTCCAACATTCGAATACAAGATCCACTCCGTTGAAGTTGATCTATACTATTTCAAGTATCTATAAACCAAAAATCAAGTGTTTTAAATACTTTTTGCCCATCCATCAAGCGACGCAAAATGGACGGCCGAAAGTAGTGAGTTGGTTAGATCTATGTCTTTAGACATACAAATTCTCGATCCGGCCATTTCATTATGATCTAAACATTTAAAAACCCCTATAAACTAATTTTTGTTAGATTTCAAATGTTCTACACCGTTAAACTAACCAACTCACTATTTAGGCCGTCCGTTTTCCCCCTACTTGATGGATGGACAAAAAGTATTTAAAACACTTGATTTTTGGTTTATAGATACTTGAAATAGTATAGATCAACTTCAACGGAGTGGATCTTGTATTCGAATGTTGGAGGGTTGAATTTGAGTGGGAAGGATCCGGGATCAAATCCTTTTGAAAGGATACAAGTCTATCTCTATATATATATATAGAGAGAGAGAGAGAGAGAGAGAGAGAGAGAGATAGACTTGTATCCTTTCAAAAGGATTTGATCCCGATCCTTCCCACTCAAATTCAACCCTCCAACATTCGAATATAAGATCCACTCCGTTGAAGTTGATCTATACTATTTCAAGTATCTATAACCAAAAATCAAGTGTTTTAAATACTTTTTGCCCATCCATCAAGCGACGCAAAATGGACGGCCGAAAGTAGTGAGTTGGTTAGATCTATGTCTTTAGACATACAAATTCTCGATCCGGCCATTTCATTATGATCTAAACATTTAAAAACCCTATAAACTAATTTTTGTTAGATTTCAAATGTTCTACACCGTTAAACTAACCAACTCACTATTTAGGCCGTCCGTTTTTCCCTACTTGATGGATGGGCAAAAAGTATTTAAAACACTTGATTTTTGTTTATAGATACTTGAAATAGTATAGATCAACTTCAACGGAGTGGATCTTGTATTCGAATGTTGGAGGGTTGAATTTGAGTGGGAAGGATCCGGGATCAAATCCTTTTGAAAGGATACAAGTCTATCTCTATATATATATATATATATATATATATATATATTATATATATATATATATGTAGGGTGTGTTCCTACCAAGTCTCCTTAGATTACAATCTAAGGAGGAAGCTTAAAACCCCAACATTTCAATTTTTTTTTTTTACAATCCGACCGCACATTATCATCTTCATGCCCTAAGATGTGCACATATAAAAAATCAAATGATTTGAATTTCATTTACTTATTGATCTAATCGTTCCATTTTGTTCTACTTTTAAAAACCGTTAATATTTGAACTCAAAGAAAATAGAGTAAACGAACCCGAAATCACTTGATTTTTTATATGTGTACATCTTAGGATATGAAGTTGAAAATGTGCGGTCGGATCGTGAAATTATTTTTGAGATGTTAAGTTTTAAGACTCCTCCTTAGATTGTAGTCTAAGGAGACCTACTAGAAACACTTTACTCATATATGTATATGTATATGTATATGTATATGTATATGTATATGTATATATGAGTATATGAGGTATTTGTATCTCAGTCGCCAGCTGAGAGAACTTTTTCAGTTGGCACTTCAATATGGTCGCAGTCCACTGCGAAATTTCATATATTTCACTGTAATTAGGACTGTGACCATGGTAGCACTTCTCACAAAAACACTGCGACCATGGTCGCAGTCCTCACAAAAAGACTACGAACATGGTAGCAGTCCTCATAAAAACACTGAGACCTGATCGCAGTCCTCACAAAAAGATGTGACCATGGTAACGCAGGGCCTAAATTAGTGGTTGAGATTCAGCCATGTCGGGCCAGCTGAGAGAGTCTCCTCAGCTGGCGGCTGAGGTACATCTCTCTCTCTACTCTCTCTCTCTCTCTCTCTCTCTCTCTCTCTCTCTGTGTGTGTGTATACTGCGACCATGGTCGCAGTGTTTTTGTGAGGAATGCTATCATGGTCGCAATCCTAATTACACTGAAATATATGAAACAGTGGATTGCGAATATATTTAAGCGTCAGCTGAAAGAGTTCTCATTCCGTTTATTTATTGATCTAATTGTTCCATTTTGTTCTACTTTTAAAAAAACCGTTAATATTTGAACTCAAAGAAAATAGAGTAAACGAACCCGAAATCACTTGATTTTTTATATGTGTACATCTTAGGATATGAAGTTGAAAATGTGCGGTCGGATCGTGAAATTATTTTTGAGATGTTGGAGTTTTAAGACTCCTCCTTAGATTGTAGTCTAAGGAGACCTACTAGAAACACTTTACCCATATATGTATATGTATATGTATATATGAGTATATGAGGTATTTGTATCTCAGTCGCCAGCTGAGAGAACTTTTTCAGTTGGCGCTTCAATATGGTCGCAGTCCACTGCGAAATTTCATATATTTCACTGTAATTAGGACTGTGACCATGGTAGCACTTCTCACAAAAACACTGCGACCATGGTCGCAGTCCTCACAAAAAGACTACGAACATGGTAGCAGTCCTCATAAAAACACTAAGACCTGATCGCAGTCCTCACAAAAAGCTGTGACCATGGTAACGCAGGGCCTAAATTAGTGGTTGAGATTCAGCCATGTCGGGCCAGCTGAGAGAGTCTCTTCAGCTGGCTGGGTACATCTCTCTCTCTCTCTACTACTCTCTCTCTCTCTACTCTCTCTCTCTCTCTCTCTCTCTCTCTCTCTCTCTCTCTGTGTGTGTGTTGTGTGTATACTGCGACCATGGTCGCAGTGTTTTTGTGAGGAATGCTATCATGGTCGCAATCCTAATTACACTGAAATATATGAAACAGTGGATTGCGAATATATTTAAGCGTCAGCTGAAAGAGTTCTCATTCCATTTACTTATTGATCTAATCGTTCCATTTTGTTCTACTTTTAAAAAACCGTTAATATTTGAACTCAAAGAAAATATAGTAAACGGACCCGAAATCACTCACTTGATTTTTATATGTGTACATCTTAGGATATGAAGTTGAAAATGTGCGGTCGGATCGTGGAATTATTTTTGAGATGTTGGGGTTTTAAGACTCCTCCTTAGATTGTAGTCTAAGGAGACTTATTAGAAACACTTTACCCATATATGTATATGTATATGTATATATGAGTATATGAGGTATCTGTATCTCAGCTGCCAGCTGAGAGAACTCTTCAGTTGGCGCTTCAATATGGTTGCAGTCCACTGCGAAATTTCATATATTTCACTGTAATTAGGACTGTGACCATGGTAGCACTTCTCACAAAAACACTGCGACCATGGTCGCAGTCCTCACAAAAAGACTACGAACATGGTAGCAGTCCTCATAAAAACACTGCGACCTGATCGCAGTCCTCACAAAAAGTTGTGACCATGGTAACGCAGCGCCCTAAATTAGTGGTTGAGATTCAGCCATGTCAGGCCAGTTGAGAGAGTCTCCTCAGCTGGCGGCTGAGGTACATCTCTCTCTCTCTCTCTCTCTCTCTCTCTCTCTCTGTGTGTGTGTGTGTACTGCGACTATGGTCGCAGTGTTTTTGTGAGGACTGCTATCATGGTCGCAATCCTAATTACGCTGAAATATATGAAACAGTGGATTGCGAATATATTTAAGCGCCAGCTGAAAGAGTTCTCTCAGCTGGCGGCATACATACAGACATACATACATATATACATATATACAAAACACACACATAGGGGGGTAAATTTTAAGATTTGTTAATAATTTTTAAAAAGGTCGCAGTGTTTTTGTGAGGACTGTTATCATGATCACATTCCTAATTACACTGAAATATATGAAACAGTAGATTGTGAATATATTAAAGCGTCAGCTAAAAGAGTTCTTTCAGCGCAGCATATATATATATATATATATATATATATATATATAGTGAGTTGATCCCCTAAGAACAGTTCTCACGAATTCATGTGAGAACTTTCACGTGAGCCGTCGGATCTAATAGAGATCTAGTTTTATTTGATTTGATCTATCAGATCCGACGACCCACGTGAAAGTTCTCACAGAAATCCGTGAGAACCGTTCATAGAGGATCAGCTTCTTATATATATATATATATTATATATATATATATATATATATATATAGACACACACACACACTCTCTCTCTCTATATATATATATATATATGGGGCTAAATTTCAAGATTTGCTAATAATTCTTAAAAAGTTAGATTTGATTTGATTTAACCGTAACACGAACCTGAGTCACAATCAAATTAAAATTCCAATTGAAAGGGTTGTAGTTTACGTCTCCTAGCAGAATCAACAAATATGAAAGAATGCGAAGCTTCAGAATCAAAACAATACATATGCAAAAACTGATGAGACGTAGTCGATACCAAACACCACGTCACTTTTGCATGCATGCGGGGATCTACCGCGATGCGACCTAATCTTGTTGACAGGCACATAGAAAGGGAAATTGCTGGAAATTGTTGGATTTGGTTGAACTGTAAGAGGATTCCTTGCTTACCCCATACACGAGAGAGTACTGGCTGAAGCTGCAACTACCTGCCGGGGAGTTTCGCTTCACTTATAGATGACTTTTGACTGTATAGATTCTCGTGCGAAATGAAATTTTTTTTCACTTCTATGTGCACGCACTTAACACTAACAAATTCTTAACTATTTAAATAATGAACTGCCACTGCTTCTGCATACAAATAGCTATTCAACTTTGCCCGCGTGAGTCAAGTTTACTCCCATAAAGATATTATTATGACTTCTTAACTCTCCATATATAGTATAGAAACATACTGTCTGAGCTAAGAACTCATCTTTGGACTAGGATCAATTACAATAACAATAACACAAATATGAACTGAAATGAAAGTGACACCCAGAAACTAAAACCATAATAAGGATAACTATATTACACAATTTTGCAGAGACGTATTATCTATGAATCTTTCAAAAACTAACAGTAACAAGATAAAAGATAAATGAACCACTGAACATGTAGCAGCAATCTTTTAAATTTAAAAGCACAATACATACTCCCTTTCTTTTTCCCTATCATAACACACTAAATAATGGGCTTAATTTCCTGGTATTATTTTTACTGGATGGACAACAAATGGTGGACGTAAACTCTCCAGCAGGTTCGAGTCCTAGCATTCACAACCTGATGATGACCGGGGCTGCCGCCCGCCAGCTACATCAATTGTGTCTGGAAGGTATCTGCGCCATTAGAAAAAGTCTCAGTCCAGACCCCTCATGTCAAAAACCCAACTAGGCTGTTCCCATGAATTAGGCACTCAACTAATGAACCTATGTAACCCTGCTTAATTCCAGTCACAAAATGTCATTCTATTCTACTTCTACAGAGGAAACTTTCGCTTGGTTTATTGGAGGAAATTAATAAAAATTCATAGCAGTACTCACATCTCTTCCTCTGGTTCGTTCTTGAGGGCATTCTTCACTATACACTGAAAAGCAGCTTCCACATTAAACCCTTCTTTAGCAGAAGTCTCAAAGTAGGGGATTCCCTTTGAAGCACACCATGCTCTAGCCTTCTTCTCTGAAACCTAAAAGACTCAAAGAAAGAAACAGGTTCCAACAAAGGTTATGCCGTTTTTATAGGGAAACAAAAACAACATCCTGAGAATATAAATCAAGAAATAAGCTTTCAGATGTTTCTGTTAACCAGAGGAAAACCCATCTTCTTACCACACGGCTGTTGCCACCATCAACATCTATTTTGTTCCCCAACACTACAAATGGAAAGTTTTCCGGGTCAGAGGGGCTAGCCTGAACAAGATAGAATCAGTGTTGACGGACAATTCAGTTTCACAGTTTTTTCATGTGTATATTGCCAAAAAAATTACAGGCTCGGTGAAAAGCTTAATTACCTGAATCAGAAATTCCTCCCGCCAGTGGTTCAGGTTGTCAAATGACTTCATGACATTAACATCATACACAAGAACACAACAATCTGCACCACGATAGAATGCCACACCAAGACTCTGGAACCTCTCCTGCCCAGCTGTGTCCCATATCTGAGGATTGTAAACACAGATGCTAAAATTAGAGAGCTTGAAAAGAAAGTTCGAAGTCCACAAGTTAGTAACAATACAAAAAAAAAAAAAAAAAAAAGATTCTCAGGATTGCAACAACAGAAGCCAAAATTAGAGAGCTTAAAAGGAAAGGTTCAAAATTCACACACACACACACACACACGCATGGACACATGTGCCTATGTGAGAGAGAATCATGTAGTAATCTGATAATTTGCAAGGGTAAAAAAAAGATTCTCAGGATTGCAACAACAGAAGCCAAAATTAGAGAGCTTAAAAGGAAAGGTTCAAAATTCACACACACACACACACACGCATGGACACATGTGCCTATGTGAGAGAGAATCATGTAGTAATCTGATAATTTGCAAGGGTAAATTGCAGAAAGAACCTCTGTACTATCGACCATGTAGCATTAATAACCCCTAAACTAGGTTATTAGCAGAAATACCCCCTAACTTCACATTTGGGATCAAGAATTTTTTATATTTTCTCCCTCCCCTCTCCTCCCTCTCCCTCCATCTTCCCATCTATTATTCCATCTTCCGCTCTCTCCTTCCCCCTGCAATCGATAGCAAATTGCAGTAGCAATAACCACATCAAATTGGAGCAATACCAACTTGGAGAGGATTTTGAGTACGGATTGGGCAAGGTCGTGGTTTTAAAGAGAAAAGAAGATTTAGGTTCGAAGAGAAAGCAAAAAAAAAATTGGTTTGCATTTTACTCATATACACCTTGTACTCTATTACATCTCTCTTCTCCAATAAACGAACTATGCTTTTAGGGTTATTTGTTTACATAGTATCAGAGCATAAAACAAAATCCTAACCCTAAAAGCCTCCAACAGCGCCATCTTCCCCTTCTCCTTTTTCTTCCTCTCCACCGCCCTCATCCTTTCCTCCCCGATAGTCACCGAAGCACTGCGAGCCTTGCAGAAGACCAACGAAGGCATCTGCGCCTCTCCTAATCCTTCTGCACACTCGGTGAAGACCTGCGAATGCATCTACACCTTCGTCGAGGGTCTGCTATAAGCATCCTGCAACATCATTGAAGCCATGCGAGCATCTCTGCATTGATCTGCACCTCTGCTGAAGTCTCGCAACCCCTCCAAGCATCTGATCTGCACCATCTACTGAAGATCAGATGTCTCTGCACTAATCTACACCATCTGTTGAAGATCGACGAATGCCTGTGAAGGGATCTGCACCCTCTGCAAGCTTCTTGCACCCCGCACATGCTTCAATGATGTTGTAGAAGGCCTTCTGCACCTCTGTTGGACGTGCTACGATCTCTTTGCTGCTTTGTTGGATGTCTGATGCTCGTGATTGATATACTTTTCTTTGGTGAAGCGATCAGCTGTTTTCTGGTGATTTATCTCACTGGCCACGATGTTTGATACTTCGAGCTCCTTCACTCTGGTCCCTCGCCGATAGTTGAGACTTCTACACCCAAGACAGTTTTGGAGTATACGGTGAAGTTGAATGGCTTTAACTACCTGCTGTGGGCACTGGTGTTTCACATATTCATTGGTGCCCAGAACAAATTGGCTCATCTTCTTCAGTCTCCGCCTGTTACTACAAATCCATTGTATGTAACATGACTTACCGGAAATTATTCCGTGATGACCTGGCTCCTCAACAATCTGGAGGAGAAGATCAGTGACAGTATCATGTTCTTGACCATTGCTAAGGAGATGTGAGATACCGTGAATGTGTTATATGAAAATAAGAAGAATTCTTCGGAGATGTGAGATACCGTGAATGTGTTATATGAAATAAGAAGAATTCTTCGAGGGTATTTAAGATATATGAGCGCCTGGTAAAGCTCAAAAAGAGAGAAGTCTGCCCCGAGTTCTATGGAGAGCTCAAGAGTTTGATCAATGAATTGGAGATGCATTAGCATGTTGTTACTGATACAACGACACTGAAGAGAGTGTCGAAGTTCCTATCTAACTTGAGTCCATCCACTACGATATCAGGTGCGGGTGTCAGATACTGGGAGATGGTATTCCCACGTTGACTGCCACTTTTCCAGAGTCATGTGTGTTTCTACTTGGCCTGATGTGCTATCTGCATCATCTATTAAGCAGTGTGCCATGTACTTTGGACGTGACAGAGGTCGTCGTGGGCGCGATTTTTGGAGGAAGTGGCTCATTTGGAGCTGGACGCAGTTTTACAGCTGACAGACAAAGTGCTCCTAACAAGGGGCCTAGGCACTATAGGCACTGTGAACAGAGTAACCACATCTCTGACAAGTGCTGAGAGAAGTTTGGTCGATCTGAGTGGGCAGAACTAACTGATTCTGATTATCTTGGCCTCTGTGACACTTCTCATGTTCATTTATAGCTCATCTTGGTTTTTCTGGCTCTTCCACTGTTATACTATCGCAGGAGGAGTATGATAGACTACGCCAGTTAGAGTTCTTTCAGAACAGTCATTTAGCAACTCATGCATCATCTTCCGATATGCACGCCTATACTGACTCTCCATTAAAGTCCTGAATTTTAAACTCAGGAGCCTCATCCCACATGTTAGGTATTAAACAAAAATTTGTTTCATTAAAATTTTTAAATTTTTACCCTTCTGTTAAAATTGTTGATGGTACCCAGCCACTTGTATCAGTCAATGAGCTAATTCAGACTACTTCGTCCTCAACTCTCACGGTTGTCCTATATGTTTCAAAATTTCCTGTTAGCCTCTTATCTATCAGTCAATTTACCAAACATAATAACTGTAAAAGAAATGTTTTTCCTTCTCATTGTGTGTTTCAAGACCTGTCGACTGGGAGGATTGGTGCAGGGCACGAGTAAAGAGGCATGTGCTATTTGGACGATCAAGTAACCCCTACTGGCTTGGTTGCAAATCAGCATAATCCGTTCTACTCTGGGCACTGGCACTTGGGTCATCCTTCAGTACAAAAACTTCAGTTTGTCGTTCCTATTGAGTCTTCTGTTCGTTAGGTTGAGTCTTGTAAGTTAGGTAAGTATCATCGTTCTACCTTTTAGAGTTGAATCAATAATCACATTAGCTCTTGAGTTAGTCTACTCCGATGTTTGAGTCTCAATCGTGTGCCTTCCATCAAAGGTTTTAGATATTTTTTGCCTTTTATTGATGACTTCTCTCCCATAATTTGATTTCACTTATAAAAAGAGGTCAAAAATTTTCAGTGTTATTGAACTCTTTTTTAATGAAATAAAAAATCTGTTTTCCACACTACCATTCATGTGCTTTGTAATGACAATGCCCTGGAGTATGTTGAAATAATGTGTCTGTCTTTTGTTCAAAAAATGAGATTATTCATTAGACATTATGCTCTCATACATCCCAACAAAATGGAGTTGCTCATATTCTGGAAGTTGCTAGGACCATGATGATACACATGCGTGTTATGAAATATTTGTGGTCTGATGTCGCATTAATCATTGTTTTAAACTTCGACGAGTCAGCAGATATAAACCGATATCTCATCTTTTGCAAGTTGCCGATATGATTTGGGAAAATCATTTGCCCATATCGTTTGCAATAGAAAACAGCCGATATTTGAAATATCAGCCAATAAATCACCCGATAGGAGTCGGCACAAAATTAACCGATATGGAGTGATTTTAATTGGGTTAATTTTTTTTGAACCCATCAACATATTGAACCCAAGCCCGACCCGTCACCCGACTATATAAGTGTTTGCATCGTTAGGGCTTGATGAAAATCGAGCCCTATTTTTTCTCCTCTATGAATTGACAGCGACAATACTTGATTTTCAGGTAATAATAATTATATAACTTCTAATCTTATATTTTTCAATTCCATAAAATAACTTATTTATTACACAACCACAACTGCGTGTAAGGGCGTGTTTGGTTGCAAGGAAGTGGGGCGGAAGTAAGGAAATAGGGAAGTATAATTGCTCACTTCCCTACCTATCCAAACACCGAAAAAGGAAATAAGAAAACCCCTTTTCCTTTTCTCTTTTCTCTTTTACACAACCATTTCCTCACTTACAGAGTACTACAGTTAATTTTGTGGTCATGTAAATCTCATTTGTAATAAGTTGTAACACAAAACAGTTTAATTTTTTGATACAAAACAGTTAATTTTTTGATCACGTGAATCTCACTTGCATTCTAATTACAGTCCATTTTTTATTTTTTTAATTAATTTTATTTTAATATTATTTTACGGTCAACTTTGTGGTCAACTTTTTCACTTCCACTTTCACATTACCCTCCAAACGCCAAAAAAGACAAAATTTTTCAATTCACACTTCCCAACAACATCCAAACACTGAAAAACTTACTAACCAATTCCCAAGTTCCAAAGGGAACTATTACCACTTCCTCTCTTCTTCACTTCCTCACTTCCACCCTTAACCAAACAGGCCCTAAATGTATATTATTTTTTTTACCGTCTTTGCATACATATTACATTATTTTTATTTGGTAGATAATATATATGACACTAAACCAACTTTTAGTTATCAATATTTCATTATATATAGTGTCCTATATGAATACCCGATATGCTCGTTTATCCCCGATATCTCCCCTGATATCTGAAATGAAAAAACCCCATTCGATATGATCTCGATATTTAGAACTTCGGTGTTAAGTACTTGTCATTTGACTAAGGATGCCCTCTTCTGTTCTTGATGGAAAAATTACATTCTCTTATCTCTATCCTAACACAAGTGTCTTCTCATCACTCCCCGTGTTTTTGCTTGTACTTGTTTTGTTCAGAACTTGTCTCCTGAGTTAGATAAACTGTCTTCTAGATCTATCAAATGTGTGTGTCTTTGTTGGATATTCTAAAACTCAACCGGGTTATAATCAATTTACCTAAAAGTATTTTGTGTCTGCCGACGTCACGTTCTTCGAGTCTGTTCCATATTTCTCTCTGCGGGTTTCTGTTACTGCATCTGAGACTCTCTCTTTCACGTTTGTATTGTTGCCTGCACCTACTTATATTGATTCTTCACCAATACCGCCAGTGGACACTTCAGAGCTGCCTCTCTCAACGTCAATTCAGAATTTCAGATACGTCTACACTCATCGTCAAAAAATTCCGACCTCTAAAACAGTTCCAGCCAACCCCTCTCCAGTAGATGATCCTCCTCAACCATCATCATCTCCCTCTGATCTTGATATTCGCATTGCCCTTCGAAAAGATAAACGATCTTGCACTGACATCCTATTTCGAATTTCATTTCCTATGATCACTTTCAACCCGCTTTTCGTCAGTTTACTCTATCCTTATCTTCTGAGTCTATACTCAGGTCTTGTGAGGAGGCTTTATTGGTGCCTAGAAGCAAACCATGGATGAGATGGATGCTCTGGTTTCTCGAAAAACTTGGGAGTAGGTTTCGACACCCACAGATGTTGTGGAATGTCACTGGGCCTACAGTTTTAAAGTATCGCCCAGATGGATCGGTATAAGGCCAGACTCGTGGACATCAGACCTATAGCATCGATTATTTTGAGACGCATTCTCACTAGTTACCCGGATGAATTCTATCAGGATTTTATTCTCTGTTGTTGTTAACTTATCATGGCCTTTGCACCCCCTGGATGTCAAGAACGCTTCCTTATATGGTGATCTTCACGAGGTGTATATGGTGCAACCTCCAGGTTATGTTGCTCAAGGAGTGAATACAGTCTATCGTCTCAAAAAGGCTATATATTGCCTCAAGCAGAGTCCAAAGGCGTGAATTGAGAAGTTCAACATTACCAATTCTGACATCAATTTTCACCGATGTCACTCAGATCACTATGTCTTCGTGCAGCGCACAAAGTCTGGCATCGTAGTTCTGACAGTGTATATTGATATTTTGTTGACTAGCAATAATTCAGCTGGGCTATTGGAAACAAAGGAGTATCTTAACTGTCATTTTGTGACCAAAAACATGAAGAGGCCTAAATACTTTCTAGGGATTGAAGTTGCACATCAAAAACACAGTGTACTTCTTTCTCAACGAAAATATGTTTTGGATTTTCTAACACTTTGATGTGCAAGCCTGCTAACACTCCAATAGAAGCCAATATGAACTTATGATTTGATGACAGTCACACACTTAATGATCCAGAACAATATAGTAGATTGATTGGGAAGTTGATCTATCTCACGGTTACTAAGTCAGATATAACTTTTTCTATTGGTGTACTGAGTAGGTCCATACATCAGCTTAGAGAAGCTAATTGATCAGCTGCACTAAGAATTCTGGCTTATCACAAGAGTTGTCTAGGAAAGGTCTAGTGTATAGGAAACATGGACATGTACACATTTCTGAATATTCTGATTCAAGTTATGCTAGTGACGGGAGATATAAAAGTTTACTACTGGTATTATACCTTTATTGGAGGAAATCTTGTGACTCAGAGTAAGAAGCAAGATATTATATATCGCTTGAGTGCAGAAGTTGAGTACTGAGCTATGGCTCATACTACATGTGAGACAGTTTAGTTAAAGAATCTACTGAGTTTGATTTTAGACAGCCTGGACCAATGCATATGCATTGTGATTTTCAGTCTGCTATCTACATTGCTCAGAATCCTCTATTTCATGAAAAGACCAAGTAAATTGAGGTTGACTGCCATTTCGTTAGAGACGCTTGGACCAAAAGGTGATTACTTTTCAGTTCACACTTTCTTCGAAATAGTTAGCGGATCTCCTTACCAAAGCTGCCTCACCTCAAGAATTTTCTAACTTAATGTAAAAAGCTAGGCATGTTAGATATCTATGTTCCAACTCGACGGAGAGTGTTAAGTTGGGTTATTAGTATTGGGTTATTGGGTTATTACCCGTATACCCATATCCTCCTTGTACTCTATTTATATCTCTTCTCTAATGAATGAAGTATGCTTTTAGGGTTTATTGTTTACTGGCTCTATATTTTAAAGAGGGAAGAGAGCTTGATTTGAAGGAGATTTAGTTTATTTGAAAGATAGTTTTGAAAAGAGAGGTGAGAGAGAAGTGAAAAAGAGTAAAGGAAGATAAGGAGGGGAGAAAGAACTGGGAGAGGAGAGGGGAAGGAGGACGAAAAAAAAAGATCTAAATTGATTTAAGAGGTGTTTTGGAGAAGCACGCGAAAGAAGAGTGAAGAGAGAGAAGATGACTTAGATGAGGAGAAACTCAGGAAAGATGAAGGGAAAATGGGAAAAAGAATTAAACGCCCTTAATTCAGGAGGTGTACTTACTATTGCTAATAACCTAGTTCATGAGGTATTAGTGCTACATGGTCAATAGTATTAAGGTCATTCTGCAATTTACACTATTCGTAATGTTATGCAATGCTTTTAATGCTATGCAATGAATTTTTTTTTATGCATTTAGTTTGATGATCAGTTGTTTGCATTACATTGCATCACAGTAAATTAGAGAACATTGCATCACAGTAAATTAGAGAACAGTTCTCCCGAATGTTCTCACTCATGCAGTTCAACAGACTAACATTTAACTACAAAGTAATACAAAATATAAGTGAGTGCAAACCTAATGCCACTTGTTGTTCTTAAATGCATATCATTTAGTGATGAAGAAATGAAAAGAGAGGTAAAATAACAGAATATAAGTGCAACCCTAATGCCACACCCTGTTCCTAAATGCACGCCATTTACTGATGTAAAATTGAAGAGAGAGAGTAGAATGCCAGAAGTACAAATAATGACAAGTGTAATATAAGATGTTAGAAAAACTAGGAAGTTTTTCCTCACTTCATAAATAAGATGCGTCAGATAAGATAACAAAACAGACAATAGTCAGATTTTGTTTTTACTATGAGAAACTAGAAAAGATGATACAAAACTATTGATTCTTTTTTCAGTCCACTATAACCATTGGCAGAGCATAAATATATCTTTACACGACCAGAAAGGTGAAAGTTAAATTCAGCAGATTTCATGAATAGACAGAAAGTAATCCTTGAATACCTAACCTCCTCAACTTGAGAGAATTAATGCTCTGATTACTTTGAAGCTAGTTATATTCAGCAGTGGCTTTGGACTTAACTATATTGATGTTCTTGACTGCTCTACAAGGATGATCTGAGGACAGGATGTATTTATGCATACAAACTGACCCCACAAGCATGTGATTGAATATTACATAATTTTGATACTGGCTTCAAATCCTCTAAGATTAAGTTCTCATTTGAGATTTTTGTCCCTGCTCAAATTCAAAAATTTTTGTGGAAAGAGATTCTAACTGGATCCAAACTTCTTTTTGACTCCATCTTCAATAATTCCAAAAGTAAGATCCTCCACTAAATAATCTAGAAAATTCCAACCATGGTTCGAAATATCGGTCAATTCCGATACGAAATGTCAGTATCATTTCCGAATAAGCCGACCAGACTTGGAATCGGAAGCGAGCATCTAGATATAGAATCGTCGATACTAAAATAGAACCGCCATTGTATTGGGTTGTATCGACCGAGAGGAACCGATATGAGGTCGATAGGAGTGGGGAAAAGCCCTAACTTGGGCAGAGATCAGAGCTAGGGAGGCTGGAGAGAGTAGTAGGGAGGCCAGAGGAGAAGAAGTTTGCGAACGCCCGCAAGCTCACTTGATTATCTGCCACCGACAAAGAGGGGAAGAAGAAGGAGAAGAAGAAGGGGGAGCGAAGAGAGACATCAGAGCGAGAAGTTGACCAAGCTTTACATTGGTGACGCGTCGAGCGCGATTGGAGCAAGAGAGGTCGACTGCAATAAAGAAATATCGATTCTTTTTTTTACTTTCCATTTTTTTTTCTGTTTCCTTTTACCTCAGATTTACATTGTTCATATAGGGTTTGGTTATCGGGTATTTGGCTGAGTTTTAACTCAGCCCATACCCCATAACTCAATCTCCTTATGTTATTTTACTTTAACAACTTCTTTTGGCTTGGATTACAATCTGGCATTCATCAAATCTTTGGATGGAATAATTTTAATGAATTAATAAATCATCTAATGTATTTATTAGTTAGTTAATGTTAATAATAATTTTATTGAATTAATAAATTAGAAGGAATAATTCTAATAAAACATTAGTTAATTCAATTTATTATTTTGTTAGTTAAAAATTAATGAATTAGTTTTTAATTAGTTTTTTAGCACTTAGCAAAAACATAGAGATTCATATTGTTTTGTCCAAATATGATTCAGATTCATCAATTATTCTCAAAATTATGACAGAATGCTACTATAATTATCTAAACAATTTTTACATTTTTTATTTTTTAACTTTTTTTTACCGAGATCGATATCACCAAAAAGAAATGGCTGATACAGCCTATTTTGATACCAAGACCTTTCTGATTTCGATTCCGAGATTTAGATTTCGAACCATGATTCCAATATGTGGAATTAGCCCCTTTTAAAGTCCCATCGACATCAAAAACTCCAAATTATGAAGCATCTAAGATTATGTTTTTGCAGGCAGGCTGCCTAGGCGCCCAAAGGGCCCTGGCAGCCTATAGGAAGATTGATTAATAAACTCTTTTTTAGTTTTTATTCCTTAAATTCAGCTGATAAATATTCACGCCTCTATCGCTTCTGAGTGCCTTCACACTCTTTCCCAACTGCCCTCCACTTCGAATTATATAAAGCCTAAAGCAATTTAATGCATCTAATTTATAATCAAATATAGGTAGTTGAACCGTGTGAAATCATCAATGAGAGTAATGAAACAAGGTGCACCATTTCGTGTCCTCACATTCATTGGTCCACAATATCCATGAATAAGTTGCAATGGCTTAGTTGCTCCTTCATCTTTACCAAACAATCTATGGGCTTTAATGATTGAAATTGAGATCAATGAAATAATACATTTTTGTTTTATGAGTTTTTTGACTTGAACGATAATATGCAATGTGATTTTATATATATTGAGATTATGATTCTCGTGATTTGTTTGGTATACTGCATAACAATTGGCAACAGACATCATAAGAATCACGTCCGAAAGTCGAATTGTCATGCTTACCCATACAAGCAGACAACCGAAAAGCATCACCGCGGCGGGTGACAAGTAGGAACGTGTATAAGCACGGTTTCCCACTTGAGGCAAGCCTAGCTGCCTGCCCAACATTCCTTTACACCATATGTGGTTAATTCCTTACACTATGAGTTGAAATTTTAAGGAATGTGTGTGGACTGCTTTTTAAGAGCTACTCGGGGCCGTTTGTTTCGCGTAAAACTCCGTAATTCGTAAATGACTTACTACCCAGTTACAACTACGGCGTTTGTTTGGACCGTAATTCGTAAAAGACTTACGTAACTCAACTAACACTCACTTGCAACCCAGTTACCACTCACTTACAGCCCAGTTACAGTTAATTTTGTGGTCATACAAATTTGTAATATTTTTTTATATTAATATTAAAAAATTTAATATTTAAAATTTTTAATATTTATTTGCAGTATTAAAACTTTTAAAATCACCAAATAGTTAATTTTGTGGTCAACTTTTTCACTTACGACTTATACATTACAACAACCAAACACCGTAAAGTACAATACACTTTCCCACATTACAATTTTATATTACCAACCAAACACCGTAAAATTACATACATGTAACTCATTTACAATTGTAAAAACTTTACCAATTACAACTACGAATTACGGCCAGTTACGACAACCAAACAGGCCCCTAACCGATATGTGGTGGGATATCGGATTAGGAAAGAGGCAGGTGTCTCCCTTTATGAGAAAGTGGTTTACACACCTGTTGTATGAAGGTTTCAGAACATTTCACACAGAAAAAGAAAGGTTTCCTGATGAAAGACCAGCCAGGACCTTTGAGACGAGATATGGACATCGTAGGATTGTTTATGAGAAAGGTTCGGATACTCACAAGGCAACGAAAAGAGGGCTTACGATAAGAGTAACATAGCATTCTTTGTTTGTTACTAGTCACAAGGCTCCGCTTAAAAGAGACATGTGAGAATCCAATGGAGTGTTTACTAGTCCCCAATGTGGCACCCTACGATATACGGGGTGTGTAGAGACTATTCAGCTAGAAGGCAGATCCAGCAGTGGATCTCTCCCATGATGTGAGTAGCGCACGTGAAATGACGCCTTTACAGTCCCGCAGGGGGGCACGATATCTTAGTGACTACTCTAAGTTGTGTTTACAAACACAAGAATAAAGCAGCTACTTTGGTTCACAGTGTAAGTGCACCTAGAGGGGGAGTGAATAAGTGTACGGCTAATCTATGAACAATAATGCGGAAATTAAAAACTAAATTGCAACACACTTAATGTAACTAACGAGTGTAGCCGAATTCCCGCTGAAGGGCTCTAAACTAACTTCTCCTGATTCCTCTGAATAAGAGTTGAGGTGCTATATGAAGCTCTCGTGGTTACACATAAGTGAGGCACACACAAATAAGCCAAGCATATAATATATGAATGAGCAATATGAAATGATGCAAGGCACAAAGTAATAGAAAAAGAGTTAGAGAAAGTGGATCAATCGCAAACACACGGATATGTTTCGAGGTTCGAGCACACAGCTCTACGTCCCCGCCTTCACACAGAAGGATTTCCACTAACTTGCCCACACAGGACTCCACACAGGGAACCTCCACTGAGGATTTGGGGCAATACAATAACAGAGAGTACACAACTCCTCTCAACCAATATAACCTCTCACTAGAGGTAATACACAACCAACACAAAATCCACCTCACACAAGAGGGGTAGGCACTTAGCCAACACAAATCAATCACCTCACACTTGAGGGATTCCAACACAAACTCCACCTCACTAGAGGGAGCCAAACACAATCTCAACCTCTCACTAGAGGGAGCCAAACACCACTTCCACTATCACCTCACACTTGAGGGATATCAACTCAATCACCTCTCACTAGAGGGGATATCACAAAGATGGAAGTTTACAACTTGGTAGTATCAACAACCACAAACTATCTCTTTCTCACAAAACAATGATCCTAATAGATAGGATAGATAGATAAGCTCAAGTGTGAGAAAACAAAGTGTTTTGAACAACTAAAATAACTTGGGAAAAACTCTAAATAGATATAGAATTTTTAGACCAAAAATCAATTCCCAAAAGACTATTTTCTTTGAATTATCAAACACTTTAAAAACAAATAGAGAATAAGAATTTTGAACCCAAAAACTTTTTACTGAAAAACACTTGAGTATGAAATTTCTCTCTAAAAATCTTATGTAAAACCAACTCTTGAATGGGGTATATATAGCCCTCAAGAGAATCTGTCCGTTGGCAGCTGACAAGGCCCAGATTGGCCTTCCGGTGACCTGCTGGTCGACCGGCCAACGGTCAAAAAATCGACCGTTGAGCCTGCCGGTTGACCGCCCGGTCGACCGTACCCAGAACCAGAGAGCAACGGCTCTCTGGCCGGTCGACCGGGAAAAAAAGAAGTAGGTTGACTTCAGTCGGTCGACCGCTCGGTCGACCGGTCAAGCAAGCTGGCCTGCGTGCACGTCCTTGTGCACGTCGGTCGACCGACCACTGGTCCGGTCGAACGTCCCGGTCGACCGCCGGGCCTGGCAGGGCAAATTTCAGAACTTGAAAACTGAGTTTTTAATTATCAATAAATCCCATAAAATCTCTAAAAATCCACAAAAATAGTTTCAGTATAATACATGTTTGAGTAAAATCAAACAATGTTACAAACATTTTGAACTATTTTTGTAACTTAGAATTTTGTCGAAAATCCGTATTTTCCAAAACTTAGATTTTTGAATTGAAAAATCATTTTGTCCAAAACTCATCCAAATACAAAAACATAATATTGAAACAACTTTGAGGCATATAGTATATGGATATGATCTAATATACATATAAAGATATATATCAATGTTTTTGACATTAAATCCGAAAATAAGTTTACAAAAAACTTCAAACTCATGAAATAGGCAATCAAACTAAGTTTGCTTAAATAGTTGAAGCATACATGTATATAGAACAAATCTAATATACATTAAACCATGTAAATTTGTTTTGATTCTATCTATTCATGAAAACCAAGATCGATTAAACTGAAAACCGAAAACCAATAAACATGAAACGTGTGTTTGTTGTGAACTTGAGCATATCACACTATCTAATCTTTAACAAATGGATCTAAACAATAAACTAAACAATGTACCGAAGTCTTCTTGTAGAGCGCCGTCTCCAAGTCGACTCGATCCAAACGTGATCCACCGAGCTTGACTCCAAACGAGTGCTAGGTATGAACTTGACGCTCGAGCTCTTGAATCACCATGTGAAAGCTCCAAAACACCTTTGTTGAAGCTAATCACCTACTAATATCTTGGTTAAATATCTGAAACTGAATATCACAAGATTATTAGTAAACTATAACTACATGAGTTAATCATCATCAAAACTAGAGTGGAAGGCCTCTGGGTCAACAATCTACCCCTTTTTGATGATGACAAAACTCATGGAGTTATATATACATAGATTAAGTTAAGCTTCAAGAAGCTCCCCCTTAACTCATGCATAACAATAAACAATAAATATATGCAATGAATACTAAACATGAATATGCATCAACATGCATAAAACAATGAAATAAACATGATCTTGATACCAAATTTTTAAAATAAATTACTTTTCCTTTCTTTTTAATAAACATGTTCTTAAGTATCAATTGAAATATAAACTTAAAATATTACTCTTGATACCAATAAAAATTTCAATTTGAAAACTTTATCAATAAAAAGCAATAAAAACTCTTGATACCAATCAATAAAACTCTTGATACCAATCAATAAAAACTCTTAATACCAATTGAAAGATAATTAATAAAAGCTCTTGATACCAACAATAAAAATTTTAACAAAAGTTCTTGATACCAATAAACCAAAACAACAAAATATGTTCTCTTGATACCAATATCAACAAAACATCAAAACATCAAACAAACTCTCTTGATACCAATATGAAACAAACTTTGATATAAACTAACAAATAAACAATAAACATGCATATAAACTCAAATACTTCGCTCCCTTTTTGTCAATCATCAACAAAGGGGCTAAAGTAAACAATAAAACAATGTTCTCCCCCTTTTTGTCTTAAACAAAAAAATATCAATAAGGGGTGAAATCAAATCGAAACATTATAATACCAATTGAAAAAAATATATCAATTTAGTGCATCATGATATCAATTGAAAATAAATAAAACATACCAACTGAAATTACATAAAACAAATGTTTTTAATATAAATTTAAATAAACATGTCTATATTATACCAATTGAAAGTAAATAAAACATGTTTGAAGAATTCAACCAAAAATTTTGATATCAATTGAATGATGTAAACATATAGGTAATCTTCATATCAATTGTAAAGATTAGTACCAATTGAAGGTAATTTTTCATTAGGAGCATATGATACCAAAAAAAATCAATCTCATTTTTCAATCATTTTTCAATATAAAGTGTGGGAGTAAAATACGAAAGGTAAACAAAACCAATTGAAAAGTGAAATATGAATTTTCTCCTCCTTTATGAAATACCAACAAAATGATGCATAAGCTTGTATAAGATACCAATTGAAACATAATAGTCATTTAAGAAATCAAGCTTAGCATAACCAAAATTTGTGCTCAAAGATATAGAGATATAGTAAGCACAAATAAAATATATGTGTGTGTGAAAAATTGAATACCAATCGAAATTGATACTATTTGAAGTGTAAGCATACATATATAAAAACATATATGAGTATACAAAAAGAATGTCAATAGTGATACCAATTGAAAATATCAAATGACACCAATTGAAAATATAATAAGATCAAGTGTATAACTCATACTTCCTACCACCCATTTCATGCACATGCTTAAAAGAATTTTCAATAATAAGCATACACGACATGGTCGCCCAACCAACCGCCCTTGAATGGGTAGGGGTTTTCAAAAATAAGTTTGAAAATATAGTATGTTTGAAAATTCTACCAAATGAAGAATACGAACTAGTTTAATGAAAAACTTGTAAACTAGTACGAAATCCTTCAAGTAAGAAATAAAACAAGAATATATTCCATGAAAACATGTAAATCACATGATCACCAAACACTCAAAATCTATAAAGCACATATCATACTCATGAAAACAAAATCATGAGAAACAATAAGTAAAGTGAGTGCATAAGAGTTATGTGAAACACATCATCATGAAAATAGGCAATCAAGCTCAAAATTCCTTAAAAACATGAAAATCATCAACACTAGAAATTCTTCAAGGTATATGTATGTTTTGTACAAACTAGAGTATACATACATATCCAAAACACGAATGACTCCACAAAAGTATATGCTTGAAGGCAAGTGGCTCAAGGATGTATATGTATAACTAATAGTTTAGACAAAATAGACATACATGAAGTTAAACATTCAAATTAAAACATGTACAAAATGGGAATACAAGTCAAAATGTATGAATCATTAAAACTAGGCTATACTAGTACATCTAATAAATACAAATGAGCATTCAATCACAAACACATAATAATCTATTTGTGGCTCACTAGTTGTACAAGTATATATCCAAGTTTTAATGAAAACTAACATCTAAACATGTAATCAAAACATGAAGCATAGAATTCAAAACAAAAAACTCATATGATCATTATAACAAATGCCCATGGATTAGAGCTATGATATACATAATAGCTAAACCAAATATGAGAACACAAAGGTATAAATCCATATTAAACATGGGTGTCTCAAATACTAATCATGTATGTCATAGGACTAATAAACATGGCATATGACATAATGAACATTAAAACATGACATGCTAAAAATCAACAATATGAAAGGCATGTAAACATAAATGAGGAGTAAGAGATCGTTATCAAAAACAAGAGGGCAACTCTCCATGTCCCCAAAAACAAGGTGGTCCTCCCACCAAACTCCCCTTGAAAGTGATGCATCCACATAGTCCTCTTTAAGCTCGGAACGCATCCACCTCAAGGCACCATTACTCTCATGTCATGTGAGAGCCCACACCTACATCAAAAATAGGAGTGGTCTTTGGTACCCACACTCTTTTGGGTCCATGGGGGTTAACTCCTTTTCTAACCCAAACAAACTTAGTTGCTAAATTACATCATGTATCGTATCATAGCAAAATTTAGTAAGGTGACCCTTACGTCCACAATGTGTACAAGTGTACACATGAGCATACATTGTGTGATGGGTGTGTACGTGAGGAGCATGTGTATGCCGTGGTTTGTGTGCATGCATAGGAGGAACTTGTTTCTTTCGAAACATAGATTCCAAACGTGAGTGGTTCAAAGCACAATGGCTCAAAGTGGAGCCCAAACAATCCACTCTTCTTTAACAAATAAATATCATTATCAATCCTAGACATAGATCAAAATCTCGGCCGAGTCGGATACGACTCGGCCGAGTCGTATCCGACTCGGCCGAGTCCGGTCCAACTCGGCTGCCCGAGTCAGGTATGTATCGCCGAGTCGGCCCGAGTCGGGTCCGAGTCGGACCCGATCCGGGCCGACTCGGCGACCCGTGACTGCGCCCTTAAAGACGCGATGAGGGAGAGAGAGAGATCAGATCTGATCTCTCTCTCTCTCTCTCGCTCGCCGTTCCCCCTGCGACGCCGTCGCCGTCCCCCGCCGTAGCCGTCGCCGTCGCCGTCGCCTGTAGGTATGTCCTCCCCTCTCTCCCTCTCAGTCTCTCTCTCTCTCTCCCTCTCTCTGTGCCTCTCTCTCCCTCTCTTTCTCTGTCTCTCTCCCCCGCAGCGGCGCGCGCTCTCCTCTCTCTCTCCCCCTCTCCGCAGCGACTCTCCCGGCTCTCTCTCCGCAGCGACTCTCTCTGTCTCTCTCTCTCTCTGTCGGTGGCTATCTCTCTCTCTCTCCCTCTGTATCTCTCTCTCTGTCGGAATCTCTCTCTCTCACTCTGTATCTCTCTCTCTGTATCTCTGTATCTCTCTCTCTGTCTCTCTCCCTCTCCCTCTCCCTCTCAGTCTCTCTCCCCCTCTGTGTCTCTCTCTCTCCCCCTCTCCCTGTCAGTCTCTCTCTTTCTCTCTCTCTCTGTCCCTCTCTCTCTCCGTCTCTCTCCTCCACTGTGTTCCCCTCTCTCTCCTCTGTCTCCGTCTCTCTCCCTCTCTCTGTTCCTCTCTCTCTAATTAATTTGCATTTAATGTCATTTAATTTAGTTTAGTTTAGGTAAAGTTAATTTAACTTAATTTAGGTTAATTTAATCTAATAAAATTTTGTAATTACGTTAGGTAATTTAATAATTTTATTGAAGTTAGGTAATTAAGTTAGTGTAGGTTAATCTAGCATAAACTAGTTTAGTTTAATTTAATGTAGTTTCATTTAATTGAATTGAATTTAATTTAAATTAGTTTAGTTAACTTAATTTAGGTTAATTTAATTTAATAAAGTTTTGTAATTAAGTTAGGTAATTTAATAATTTTATTGAAGTTAGGTAATTAAGTTAGTGTTGCTTAATCTAGTATAAACTAGTTTAGTTTAATTTAATGTAGTTTCATTTAATTGAGTTTAATTTAATGTTTTTAAATTTAGTTAATTTTAGTTTTAATTTAATTTAACAGATAATTTTTTTAAATTTCAGTATGGCTCCAAAGCAACGCGATATTGGATGGGAACATGGTACCCCTGTTGGTGGAAGTAGAAAACTTGTGAAGTGCAATTATTGTGGGAAACAAGTCCATGGTGGTATCACTAGATTGAAGCAGCATATAGCACATGTACCCGGTCAGGTGGAAGGATGCTTGCGAGTATCAAAAGAGATATCTCAAATAATGAGACGACATCTTTCTGAAGGTAGCAAAGAAAGAGCGGCCATTAAATCTAAAAAAGACCGACTTATGAGATCTTTAAGTGAGGAAGATTTCTATGAGGTGACCGAAGAAGATTCTGATAATGAAATTGAAGAAGTTGGTGGTTTAGAAGAAGTTGAAAGAAGACAACTGAAACAAGCCATGAAGAAAGTCGTGAAATGGCTTGGAGATCGGCAGAAGGAGTTGATATTGGTGGCAGTAGTAGTTCACAGCCTTCAGGATCAGGGAGTAACCGTGGATTGCGTCGGAGTATGACTATGAGAGAAGCTGAAATTCCAGCTCGTGGTATTGATCCTTACATGTTCCCAACAAAACAGAAATCAATCAAAAGCATGTTCTCAACTGAGAATATGAAAAAAGTTGAGAAATCCGTGGCGAAGTTCTTTCACTACAATGCAATACCATTCAATGCAGCTGATAGTGGTCCTTACTACCAAGCCATGATTAATACTATTGCGGAGGCAGGTCCAGGTGTAAAAGGCCCTACAGGGTACCAGATTGGCAATCTCTATTTAGAGGAGGAAGTGAAAGAAATTGGAGTATATATTGCTTCAATAAAAACAAAATGGCCGCAGTATGGTTGCACGATCATGTGTGATGGATGGAGTTCTTATAATAGAAAACATATTGTTAATTTCATGATTTATTGTGATAAAAGCATGATCTACCATACTTCTGTTGATACCACTAATATCTCGAAGACTGCTGAGTATATATTCTCGCTAATGGATAAAGTTGTTGATGAAGTTGACGAAGAAAATATCGTGCAGGTTGTAACAGATAATGAGGCAAGTTTCAAAGCAGCTGGTCACATGTTGATGGAGAAGAGAAAACATTTGTTTTGGTCTCCCTGTGCAGCACATTGCATTGATTTAATGCTTGAAGATATTGGCTCTTTGAAATCAGTCAAGGAGACATTGGATGATGCTAAGGTGATCACATCATTCATTTACAATAGCCTCAAAGTGGTGAATTTAATGAAGCTATATACCAAAGAAAGAGATTTGTTGAGACCAGGTATAACACGGTTTGTCACCGAGTTTATTTCTATTGAAAGCCTTATTCGCTATGAGCAAGATTTGAAAAGAATGTGCACGACTACCGAATGGCGTGAATTCAACAAGGAAAGGAGTAGAAGAAGTGTGCGAGATAAGGTTGCTAATCTCATTCTGACTGACCGGTTTTGGAAGAAGGCAAGAGAGGTCCAAAACATTATGGATCCTCTTGTTAGAGTCATGAAGATAGTGGACCAGGACAAGAAACCTACACTATCTATTATATATGAAGCTATAGATAGAGCAAAATTGGCTATAAAGGCCTCAAATAAGAACTGAAAGAAGTACTGGGACATCATTGATAGAAGATGGGAGGGGCAATTGCATAGACACTTGCATGCTGCTGGTAATTCATTTGTCTCATATTTGTTGACTAGAAATTGAAACTGTCATATCATAACAATCGTTTGCTTACATTATTGCAGCATATTTTTTAAATCCAGCACTCCAATATTCAAAAAACTTTTCTACACATCCAGAAATGAGATATGGATTAAAGGAGGTCATTAAAAGATTGGAGCCAGATTTGACTAAACAAGCAAGAGCTATTAATGAGGTAATAAAAATTTATTTATTTCATCGATATAATGTTATGCAAATATTAACACTTGTGATGTGTATTCTCACAGATAAAATTATTTGTGGATGGAGTTGGAGAATTTGGAAGCTCACTAACTAGAAGAGCAGTGCAACAATCTCTTCCAGCTGATTAGTGGATTAATTATGGCGAAGAAGCTCCCAATCTGCAGAAAATTGCCATCAAAGTCTTAAGCCAAACATGTTCTTCATCGGGTTGTGAAAGAAATTGGAGCACGTGGTCGCTAATTCATACAAAACTGCGCAACCGATTGGCAATGAAAAAGTTGCATAAACTAGTATATGTGCATTACAATATGCGGTTGCGAGTAAGAAACTTGACATGCAAAAGCGACACTGATGATTATTACAACCCAATTGATCTGAACAATATTTTCAATGATGATGATATTTTGGATGAGTGGATTCGTGAGGGAGAACAGCCGATGTTACCACCAGATGACTTAGGTTGGTTAGATGAAGGTATTCGTCATACTGACGAAAGTGGCGGTGATGATGACAACGGTGATGGTGGTGGCGATGATGGGGGTGATGGCGATAATGGTGGTGAGGGTGATGGTGGTGAGGGTGATGGCGGCAGTGATGGTGGTGATGGTGGTGATGGTGGTAATGTTGAAGAGACTCATGGTGTTGGTGGAAGCCAACGAGATGATGCTTTAACATGGGATTCATGATATTATGCCACACAAGATACAGATCATGGAGGCCGGGCAGAGATTTCACAACAGCGTAGGCATTTGGATCGGTTGGTCGAATTCAGTTCTAGCGATGATTATTCGAGTGGACATGATAACTACTCACATGGTCATCATAGTCTTGAGGCCATTTACAGGGGTTGGGTTTGACATCTGGCCAATATTCTGGCACTGATTATTCTAGCACTGGTGAATACTCTACTAGCAGCACTGAATATCGAGGTTTTGGGTATTATCACCATGGAGCTGATATTGCACACCCCTACCGCCATATTACTCTGATAGTGGATCCTCTGGCCAATCATCTCAGCCTACAGGATCTCACCCACAAACATATCATTATCCTTATGGAAACTATATGCCTGGTTTCTATACTTATCGCGGGCCAGATGATAATGATGATTTGGAGCCTCCTCGTAATTCAATGTGGAAATGACTATATTAGCAGGTACTTATGAATTATTTGTGCAATTTACTATATTATGCATGTATTTTGATATTTTTCTACCGACGACGCTTGTATTTATGCTTTCACGTTATGTTTTGAGTGCTAGGTGATATGTTTTGAATATGTGATGCATGAATTTGGATGTTTACATTTTTTTATGATTTGTCATGATTTTTTCATAGTTTTTTTGACGCTCTATGTAGCGTTTTTTGCGTATCGCCCGAGTCCGATCCGAGTCGCCGAGACCGATCCGTCTCGGTGCCTGCCGAGTCGGCGGCCGAGACCGAGACTTTGAACCATGATCCTAGAAGAAGAGGTACATGCAATAGGGAGCTAGATGGTGAAGCTACACTAGCATAGCAAACATGCGTATCTAAATCATTTTTCAAAAATTTATTTTCATTTAAGCAAACTTCTAAATCTTTTGAAATCAAATCAATTTTGTTTTCAAAGAAACATTTTCTTTTACAACAAAATCAAGTTTGAAGACAAGATCTCATTTTTCTTCAAGACCTCATTGCAATCATTTTTATTTTTCAAATTTCATTTTCTTTTAGGACAAGGTCAAGTTTGGATATCAATGAATCCCTTTCATTAGAAATCGTCACTTTCTCTTGCAAAATCAAATCTAGTTTTGAACAAAAATCCTTATTTTCTTTGTTAAGTCCAAAACTCTTCTTTTTCAAAAGATTATATTTTTCTAACAATTTTTCACATACAATTGATAGTTCTTCATTCAAAGCATTTGGATCAACATAATCATCATAAGAAGAACTAGCATCATCACCATCTATTGAGATTCTGAATATACCTCAAGGAAGTCATTCCCTTGACCATGTAGCATTGTTGCTCGGATTTTTCACTAGATTCATCCTCCACAAAGTTGGGCGTTTGAAGCTCGGAGGAGGTCAACGTGTTCCACACTGCAAAAGCAAGCAGAATCACAGTTAGAAACCATAGAAAAATATTCTTTATTAAGCGTGCTCTAAGTGCCTCAAGGGCTTGTGCATTGGCCTCTATATACTTGCTATTACCAAGATAGGATTTCTTGGTAACGGCAAGGAAAACATGCAAGCCTAGGGTTTTTAGGTACATACTCATCCTAAATTTCCACATGTCAATGTTGGAAATATCAAACATGGGAGGTGTCAAGAAATCCATGAGTGTGTGTAAACAATATAAGTGTGCAAATGCAAATGATAGATTAGCTAACCAAGATCACACTCCTAGGTGGTTAAACCAAATATCAGGAGCGTAGGCTCTGATACCAATTGTAAGTACACCTAGAGGGGGGTGAATAGGTGTACAGCTAATCTATGAACAATAATGCGGAAATTAAGAACTAAATTGCAACACACTTAATGTAACAACGAGTGTAGCCGAATTCCCGGTGAAGGGCTCTAGACTAACTCCTCTTGATTCCTCTGAATAAGAGTTGAGGTGCTATATGAAACTCTCGTGGTTAAACACAAGTGAGGCACACACAAATAAGCCAAGCATATAATATATGAATGAGCAATATGAAATGATGCAAGGCACAAAGTAATAGAGAGAGTTAGAGAAAGTGGATCAATCGCAAACACACGGATATGTTTCGAGGTTCGAGCACACAGCTCTACGTCCCCGCCTTCACACAGAAGGATTTCCACTAACTTGTCCATACAGGACTCACACACGGGGAACCTCCACTGAGGATTTGGGGCAATACAATAACAGGGAGTACACAACTCCTCTCTCACCAATACAAACCTCTCACTAGAGGTAATACACAACCAACACAAAATCCACCTCACACAAGAGGGTAGGCACTTAGCCAACACAAATCAATCACCTCACACTTGAGGGATTCCAACACAAACTCCACCTCACTAGAGGGAGCCAAACACAATCTCCACCTCTCACTAGAGGGAGCCAAACACCACTTCCACTATCACCTCACACTTGAGGGATATCAACTCAATCACCTCTCACTAGAGGGATATCACAAAGATGAAAGTTTACAACTTGGTGGTATCAACAACCACAAACTATCTCTTTCTCACAAAACAATGATCCTAATAGATAGGATAGATAAGCTTAAGTGTGAGAAAACAAAGTGTTTTGAACAAAGAAAAATCACTTGGGAAAAACTCCAAATAGATATAGAATTTTTAGACAAAAACCAATTCCCAAAAGACTATTTTCTTTGAATTTCAAACACTTTAAAAACAAATAGAGAATAAGAATTTTGAACCCAAAAACTTTGCTGAAAAACACTTAAGGAGTATGAAATTTCTCTCTAAAAATCTTATATAAAACCAACTCTTAAATGGGATATATATAGCCCTCAAGAGAATCTGCCCGTTAGCAGCTGATAAGGCCCAGATTGGCCTTCCGGTCGACCGGCCGGTCGACCGACTAACGGTCAAAAAATCGACCGTTGAGCCTTCCGGTCGACCGCGCCCAGAACCGTTGAGCCTGCCGGTTGACCGCCCGGTCAACCGCGCCCAGAACCAGAAAGCAACTGCTCTCTGGCCGGTCGACCGCCCGGTCAACCGGGCCAACCCGAGAGTGGGTTGACTTCAGTCGGTCGACCGCTCGGTCGACCGGCCAAGCAAGCTGGCCTGCGTGCACGTCCTTGTGCACGTCGGTCGACCGGTCCGATCGACCGACCACTGGTCCGGTCGACCGTCCCGGTCAACCGCCAGGGCCTGGCAGGGCAAATTTCAGAACTTGAAAACTGAGTTTAATTATCAAATAAATCCCATAAAATCTCTAAAAATTCACAAAAATAGTTTCAGTATAATACTTTGATATACAAACATGTTTGAGTAAAATCAAACCATATTACAAACATTTTGAACTATTTTTGTAACTTAAAAATTTTACTGAAAACCAAAATCCGTATTTTCCAAAACTTGAATTTTTGAATTGAAAAATCGTTTTGTCCAAACTCATCAAAATACAAAAACATGATATTGAAACAACTTTGAGGCATATAGTATATGGATATAATCCAATATACACATAAAGATATATATCAATGTCTTTGACATTAAATCCGAAAATAAGTTTTATAAAAACTTCAAACTCATGAAATAGACTATCAAACTAAGTTTGTTTAAATAGTTCAAGCATACATGTATATAGAACAAATCTAATATACATTAAACCATGTAAACTTGTTTTGATTCTATCTGTTCATGAAAACCAAGATCGATTAAACTGAAAACCGAAAACCAATAAACATGAAACGTGTGTGTTGTGAACTTGAGCATATCACACTATCTAATCTTTAACAAATGGATCTAAACAATAAACTAAACAATGTACCAAAGTCTTCTTGTAGAGCGCCGTCTCCAAGTCGAGTCGATCCAAACGTGATCCACCGAGCTTGACTCCAAACGAGTGCTAGGTATGAACTTGACGCTCGAGCTCTTGAATCACGATGTGAAAGCTCCAAAACACCTTTGTTGAAGCTAATCACCTACTAATATCTTGGTTAGATATCTGAAACTGAATATCACAAGATTATTAGTAAACTATAACTACATGAGTTAATCATCATCAAAACTAAAGTGGAAGGCCTCTGGGCCAACACACAGTTCCTGAAGGTGATGTAAAAAATCCCGTGCAAACAAAAGTGTTTTAATTTGGTAAATGTTTATCCAATGCAAGTGGCAGCATGTCATAGGAGAATGATAGTCTGGTCACACTAAATATTGTGTTATTTCATGCCCATTTCTCTGTATCGTGGAGATGAAAGTGAATAGACGCAATGAATTATCATATGACGCAAGAAGTTTACTGTGGAAGAAAATTGAATGAGACTATCTTGTCGGTGTGTGTGCCAACAATACGCATGTCTGAAACTTACCTTAGCATTTCCTATTTTTGTGTTTTTTTATGTCACATGCCCGTATCCATAAGAAAAGAAGTTGTATAATTACTCGTCATGCAGGTTCTCTCGTAGTCACCGAGGGCGTAGCGTGTATGTCGAAACTTAAATTATGGAGGAGCTTCTTGTGCAACTCTACATGCATGCGAGTGGGGGATGTAGACTTAGTGGGTTGCAGACTGAATACCCGACCTGTTAAAGGGGTCGGGTTTGGCCGCCCGCTCCATGAACGTGCGGAAGCACGTGTGGAAGTAGGGGGATGAACTTGCAATATTGGTTCATGTTGACAAGGGCTTCCAAAATTCAAGTTTGATTTGAATTGTTAACGGATGAGATTAAATCTTATCATGAGAGGGTTTCCTATTGTCACTTGGAGTCCAAGGAAACCAACCCTAGTTATTCTCTATATATGAGTTGTCATATTATAAGAAGAGAACGATAATTGAAAGAAAATATGGCAAAGTTAGAAGAAAAAATAGTCATTATTAATTTTTTGCTCATCCCCATAATTCTCCTCCATATTATTCATAAGTTAGAAGGATGCTACGCCATTGCAACTAGTGCCACGATCCGTTGAGACGTGAGGGTGAGCTATGAGGTGTGATCAAGCAAAGCACCTACAACCGATCTAGGAGTCTTACACTGCAATATTCATAAGGTATATCTAAACTAGCACACTTTATATCATGGTTTAGATGTGCCACTGAACGTTATCGTTCTTATCGGATCTGGGAAAACAAAGATCCGATTCGATTATTATTTGTTTGAATACCTGTTAATATACCAACATTGGTACGTCAAAAACTCAGAAATTATGACAAAGGAGATTGTCGTGCAAGACTGGATGTACGCTAATGGGCGATGTAGGCTTATTGGGTTGCAAACTCAATACCCGACCCATTAAGGGGTTCAAGTTTGGACGCCCACCCCATGAAATGTACGCGAGTACGTGTGGGAGTGGGGGATGAACTTTGACAATATTAGTTCATGTTGACAAGGGTTTCTATAATTCAAGTTTGATTTGAATCAAAGGATGAGATTCAATCTTATCATAAGAGGGTTTCCTGTTGTTAGTTGGACTCTAAGAAAACTAACCCTAGTTATTCTCTATATATGAGCCGTCATGTTATAAAGAAGAGAGCAAACAAAGAAAAGAAAGGATTGCAAAGTTAGGAGAAAAAGTAGCCATTATTTTCTCTCATCCACATAATTCTTATCCATATTGCATGTAAGTTAGAACGAAGTTATGCCGTCGCAATTAGTGCCAACAATTCGTTGAAACATGGACCAGGAGGCGTGATCAAGGAGAGCACCTACAACCGATCTAGGATTCTTCCGTTGCAACGTTCATAAGGTATATAAAACTAGTATTTCATATCATGATTTAGATGTGCTACCAAACGTTATTGTTTGTATTGGTTTGGGAAAACCAACATCTAGTTCAATCATTATATGATTTTGTGTAATTAATATACCAACATTGATCAGGTATATTCATACAATAACCGATCAGATCTTGGTTTTTCAAAATCCGATCAGAATAATAATGTTCGATGGTACATCCGAATCATGATATAAAAATATGCTAGTTTAGATATACCTTATGAATGTAGCAGCAGAAGAATCCTGCATCATTTGTAGGTGCTCTACTTAATCACGTCTCATAGTCTATATTCACGTCTAAACAAATCGTGGATACTAGTTTTTGATGACGTGACTTCCTTCTACCTCACAAACAATATGCAGAATTATAAGGACGAGAGAAAATTTTGATACATGCTTTATTCCTGATTTCTTGATTATTTTCTTGTCTCTCTTCTCTCTCATAATATTAGAGCTCATATTAATAGAGAATAGCTAGGGTTTAGTTTCCTCAGAGTCCAAGAAACAACAGGAAACCTCTTGAAAAGATTGATCATTGAATCTCATCCTTTAACAATTCAAATCAAACTCCAATTTAGAAACCCTTATCAACATGAACCAATAGTGTCCAAGTTTATCCCCCTCTCCCACATGTGCACGTGCATGTTTAAGAGGCTCTAAAGTCATCCGATAGGAATGAGTGATTAAAGGCAATAGATGAGGAGCTAGAGCTCATAGGTAAACTCCTCCAGAACGAAAAACAATTGGGAGCAAATGGATTCTCCAAATCAAGAGAAAGAAGGATAGTAGTACTACAAAGTTAAAGTGAGGCTCATCGCTAAAGAGTACACACAAAAGGAAGGTGTGGACTACGATGAGACATTCTCACAAATCGTCAAAATAGCTTAAATCAAATCTTAGTTTTTCCATATCCAATAAGAATGATAACGTTTGGTGGTTCATTTAAATCATGATATATGGAATACTAGTTTTTGATAATACCTGATAAATAGTGCAGCAGAAGAATCCTAGATCGGTGTAGGGGTTCTTCTTGATCACACCTTGTAGTCCGTCCTTACGTCTCAACAGATCGTGGGCACTAATCGCGAAGATGTATTCCTTCTAACTAAAGAAAAATATGGCGTAGAATTAGAGCATGGGAGAAAAATAATGGCTACTTGTTTTCTCCAAATCGGCGCCCAGATATGGTGTCAAATGAGCAAGGATTCCCACACTTTTATGAGCATGTGAGGATAAAGAAGTTAGCTCATGAATATAGAATTAGGTTAGCATCGTGGAACATATAATCTCTTACATGTAGATTAACAGAGTTAGTTAATGCTATGGTTAGAAGAAATATTAGTATTTTGTGTGTGCAGAAGACTAAGTGAGTAGGAGAAATAGCTAGAATTATAGAGCATTTGGGTTATAAACTTTGGTATACTGGTAGAGATAGAAATCGTAATGGGGTGAGTGTGATCATAGATAAACAATTGCTTTAGGATATAGTGAAGGTTACGAGAAAGGGTGATAGAATTTTACTAGTAATGTTATTAGTGTCTATGCACCGCAAGTAGAACTTGATGAGTCTAGTAAGCTTCAACTTTGGGAGGATTTAGATGAGATAGTGCACGGAATACCCATTAGAGAAAAGCTTTTCACAGGCAGTGACCTCAATGGGCATGTAGAAACTAGTCGTTATGGGTTTAATAGTGTACATGGAGGATTTGATTTTGGAAAAAGAAATAAACTAGGCAACTCGATTCTAAATTTTGCTTTGTCATATGATCTGATCGTAGCGAACACTTGGTTTAGGAGAGAGAGTCTCCCTTGATCACTTTTAGAAGTGGATCAAGCGCGAGCCAAATAGATTTCTTTTTAACTAGGAGAGTAGATAGAGGTAGTTGCATCGATTGTAAGGTAACACCAGGTGAGAGTGTAATAACCCAACATAAACTCTTAGTTTTAGATGTTCGGATTAGAAAGAGATTTAGAAAGATTAAACATAAGTTAGATCCTAAAATTAAGTGGTGGCAGCTAAAAGAAGGTAACCAGGGAGTCTTTGTAGATCAATTGGTACATGAAGCAGATTGGAGAGCCCAAGATGATCCCAGTACAATAGAACAAAATTGCTAGCTGCATTAAAAGAGTAACTTAAGATGTACTTGATGAGTTACGGGGTGATGCTCCACCATGTAAGGACACATCATGGTTGAATGAAGAGATAAAAGCTGTCATTAAGATCAAACGAGACTCTTATAGAGATTTGAAGAAAATTGTGACAGAGTGAATTTTGAGAGGTATAAGCTAGCCAGGAAGGAGGCTAAGAAATCTGTTCAGAATGCAAGAGCTAAAGCGTATAAAGAAGTGGATAAGAAGTTGGACACCAAAGAGGTTGAAAAGGATACATATAGAATTGTTCGAATAAGGGGGAGAAAGGCTAAAGACTTATGTACTGTGAGGTGTGCCAAAGATGAGGATCAGAAAATTTTAGTTAGAGATGAAGATATCAAAGTAAGATGGAGAGAGTATTTTAACAGATTATTCAATGATAGTTCTACTCAAGATTTGAGTGACCTTACCATTCAATGCCAGGATATGAACCGTAATTATAGGCGCAGAATTAGCAAATCTGAAGTTAAAAAGGCCTTGAAGAGGATGAAGTCAAGGAAAGCTGTTGGGCCGGATGAAATTCCTATTGAAGTATGGAGATGCTTACAAGAAATGGGCGTGAGATGGCTGACAAACCTCTTTAACAAGATCTGACTAACTAAAAAGATGCCAAATGAGTGGAGGAAGAGTACCTTAGTACCTCTCTATAAGAACAAGGGTGATATTCAGAGTTGTTCAAACTAACGTGAAATTAAACTCATGTGTCACACCATGAAGCTTTGGGAAAGGGTAATTGAACACAGGTTAAGGCAAAATATTAAAATATCAGAGAACCAGTTTGGGTTCATGCCGGAGCGATCGACGACAGAGGCTATTCATTTGCTTCATTAACTTATAGAACAATTTCAAGAAAGGAAGAGAAATTTGCATATGGTCTTTATTGATTTAGAAAAAGCTTATGATAAGGTGCCAAGAGAGGTATTATGGTGGACATTGATGAGAAAAAGAGTTCCCATCAAATATATTGACATAATCAAAGACATGTACGATGGAGTAGTGGCAAATGTCAGAACTTATAGGGCATAACAAGTGATTTTTCTATCACAATTGGATTACATCAAGAATCTTCAATGAGTCCACTTATTTGCCATAGTGATGGATGAGCTTACTAGAGCTATTTAGGTAAGATACCGTAGTGTATGTTATTTGCTGACGATATTGTCATGTCGATGAGACGAGAGCTAGGGTAAATGCCAAATTGGAGCTATGAAAGCAAAATGTATAATCTCGAGGTTTTAGATTAAAAAGGTCAAAACAGAGTATATGGAATGCAAATTCAGGAAATAAGAAATCTGAGATTATAGTATTGTGACACTAGACGGACAAAGAATATCGATGAGCAGTCATTTTAAGTATTTGTGCTCTATTATCCAAAAGGATAGGGAGATCAATAGTGATGTCAACCATACGATTCAAGCCGGTCGATTGAATTGAAGGAGCGCAATAGGAGTTTTATGTGACCGTAACATTCTGTTATGGTTGAAGGGAAAGTTTTATCGGACTGCTATTAGGCCAGCTTTGTATATGGCACAGAACGTTGGGCAAAAAAAAGATACAATCCCAGAAGATGAGTGTAGCAGAAATGTGCATGCTTCGTTAAATGTGTGGTAACACGAGAAGAAATAAGGTGAGAAATGAGGATATTCGTACTATGATAGACGTAGCCCCTATAGAAGAGAAGATGAGAGAAAATCGCCTACGATAGTTTGGTTATGTGCGAAGTAGACCTACAGATGTGCCAGTCCGGCGAGTAGAGCGTATCAAATTAGGGCAAGTTAAAAGAGCGCAGGGAAGACCAAAGAAAACATGGATGGAGGTGATACGACAAGATATAGAGGCTAAAGGTCTTAATGAAGGCATATTGCTCGATAGGAATGAGTGGAGAAAGATGATCCATGTGCCTGATCCGGCGTAATTCTCCTTTGGTTCATGTAGCCTACCCCAAATACTTGAAACAAATGGCTTAGTTGTTGTTGCTTGCTCTCTCGTAAAGTGACAGTTCATATAATAGAAAATAGCTAGGGTTAGTTTCCTTAGAGTTCAATTGATAATATAAAACCCTCTCATTATAAGATTGAATTCATCCTTTTAATTCAAATCAAACTTGAGTTATAAAAACCCTCGTCAACATGAACCATAAAATGTCCAAGTTCATCCCCAACTCCAGCATGTGCCTCACGCACGTAATGGAGCAGGCAGCCTAACCCGTACCCACTAATGGGGTCAGGTATTGGGTCTAAAGCCAATAAGCCTACATCCCCCACTCGCATGCATCTTGACTTGAGAGAGAATCTCCTTTTTTAGGCATGTAAAGTCTATGGCCTCATGTAAGTGGTGACACATCTAAACGTTGTATACTCCTTATGGTTGTGATTGGGATCAATGAGATAATACATTTCGTTTTATGAGATTTTGTGACTCATATGATATTATGCAATGTGGTTTTCTATATGTATATCGATTTATGATTCCCGTGATTTATTTTAGAGAATTGCATATTGCTGACCACATGCATCATAAAAAAGCACGTACGAAAATCTGATTTGTCATGCTTACACAGATCCCCCCCTTAATCTTAAATGGTTTATCTGAAGGTTCGCGATGGTTCATTGTTATGCTAACATAGTAGACTACCCTTTTCTAAAAGGGTCTATCAGACCATCTATCACTAGTCCTCGACCAGAGGGGTTTATTATACAAAAACACAGGGACCCTAGCTCTCATAGAGGGAAGCCCAACGAATGTCAGATGCAAAGCCTCGGCACGATGTTCCATCAAAAGGAGAAGCCCTCTACTTTGTGATGTTTCATTTATGATTTCTCCGCGAAGGTTTGGCCGATTTATGTGGTTCACCGAAAACAGGTTACATCCACAAGTGATGGCGGACTGAAATAAAGTCAACGATAAACCAAGAGAGAAGAGTAAAAATACAATAGAGACAAAACCGTCACAAGCTCTCCCTACTCTGTTTCAAAAAAAAAAAAAGCATAAAGCTGGGAAGGGTCATGCTAGGAAGCATCTCTCTTTGCTAGGGAAGGTCGTATCCTAAGAGGTGAGTCCGACCCCTTGGTAAGCTCTAAAGGAAGACCCCTTTATAATGGGATGGAGATTTCTCTCCACCCGACGATGATGAGGAGAGGAGAGAGGAGTTGGTTTAGCGGAAGTGGTATGCCCCAAAGATTAAGATTCTTTAATCCTTATACAATGTGAGACTTTACACTTGCAGGTAGGTGTGAACTTCTTTCATATAGAGATGGAAACAAGGTTTGCCATTAGACTCTTGCCGTTGTTCGCCTTCAGTAAAATACTCATTGGCTTCCTGTCCACCGAAAGTTGGTAACCTTCGCCACCATCAGCATTTGGTACTCTCTACACTCCTTCAATAATTCACTTGAAGCATTTAGTGTAATGAACCAATCCCTTCAAAAAGAAAGCCAAATAAGTTTTTCCTTGCTTTGTGAAGTGAGAGCTAAATGATCAGACGGACCAACCGAGTTTCGAGGCTTTTAGACCAACAACTTCAGACTGAAAAAAACCTAACAAGGTCACTTAACTCTCGGGATCGGGGATGCTCACAAGATGGGAATCAAAGTGCGGGACCTCTCTACTGCACCTGTCTTCCAAGACATCGACTATGTGCATGGTAGTATAATACTCGTCATAAATACCAAAGATCACCATGTGAACAACATCTAAAGGGAAGAAAGAATCTCACTCCCAGGGATCAGCCACTAGTATAAAGAAATCGATGTAGAACTCTTGTTCATTTTCATGATAGAGTGCTCTGATTAGTAGGCACTCGAAGGGCGTCCCCATGGAGTGACTAGCTAAAATGTGTATAGGCACGATTTCCCAATTTGTTAGAGACTTGGACTTGTACGGACTTGGGATCACTCGATAACTCACCTTAACCTCATTTCAAAGAATTTAGATCTAAGCTGAATACAAATTGTACGAACAAAGTCAATATTGAATTTCTCTAAACAAAGAATTTCTTCTGTGCAAGAAGAAAACGCAAATCTGTTATTTCATTTTATGTTGTCTTTGTCTGGAAACAATTTATAAAGGCGGCTGTCTATTTTAAGGGGGTTAGATACTTAATATAGAAGGGATAAGAATATGACCACGCACAATAAATTTGAGTTAGAGCATGATAGGACATACTGTAAATCCAATGAGAAAAAAATTGTGTGTATGCCTACTCCGTGTTGGACACTAATAAACTACCAGGAATATAGACCAGAATCTCACACCAAGCCTAAATTTTAGAACAAAGTATTTGGATTTTGTTTGAATGACCAATTTATTAACACTCCTAAATGTTAAAAGCCTGTGAAAATTCTGTTCTACATGTCACCAATGATCACATAATCAACATATCCATCACAACATAGAAAGACGCTTACATCAAACAATCATTGAAACTTCTAGTTTTTGGCAAATGTGTGATGCACATAAAAACAAACACAGGTACATTTTTAACTGGGAATAATAAAGGATTCAAAGAAATGCAGCGCTCACAATTTCTTTTTTCATTCTTTTCTTCTTTTTTTCTGTTTTCTGTTGGGAAAGAGTGAGGCCAGCGGCCAACAACTATTTACACTCTTCTCACTTTCCAAGTAAGAGGTTAATTATTCTACAAAATTTGATTAATCTATATAAGTAGTTCAATTCAAACATTCTAAATTTCAACTGTAACAAGTCTTTAGTCAAAGTTCAATCAAAGCCTTTCTTATTTTTTCATTACGGGCTTCTTCTATATGCCTTGCTTTCCAAAAGGCAGCAAGTATTAACTGCTCGTTCTTAAACCGAGAGGTCAGTTGGCCACTTTGCAGAAGAAAAGTAAGGCCAAGGAGTAATTGACCAAAAAGATTATAAGCTATGTATAACGGATCCACTTGATGACTGTTTTGACAATGTTTCTTCTTGCTCGGACTAGTAATAATGTTTACAAACCAAACTTATATAGGTTAACTAAAAGGAGTCCTAGAACCATTACAAAAATATTATTAGGGGAAATTTTTGTACACCCATCCTTTTTTTCTGATTTTTGAAAATCCCTCTACAAATTTTCATTTCTGAAAAGCCCTCTCAGCAGAAAATAGAAAAGCAACCTGCAACTTTAAGAAAAGCTATTTGATGTAAGAGCAGTATCTTCTTCAAATTTATGGGAAATTTTTGTACACCCGTCCTTTTTCCTGTGTTTTGAAAATCCCTCTATAAATTTTCATTTCTCAATAGCCCTCATAGCAGAAAATGAAAAAGCAACCTGAGACTTTAAGAAAAGCTATCTGATGTAAGAGCAGTGTCTTCATCAGATTCACTGCTTTTCAGCTCAAAAGGTTGCATGGTCAAAAAAATGTTATTGGAGAGTGAAGGGGCTATTCAAAATGAAAAACAGAAAAAGAAAAGGAAGAAGTACAAGCCGACAAGGGTTTTCAGATTTCCCCCACATTGGTATCAAGTCTAGAACCTAAAATATGGAACCAAATATTAAATTTTATTTCAGGACCAGAAAAATTAGGCTGACCACCATGTTCATGATTATCAACTGAAGATCTTTAAGAGTCACAGACTTGAGAAAATTATTCATGAAATAAATAAACTGAACATTATTTTAGCAACCTATCTATGTGTTATATTTGCTTCTTTACTTTCATATATTTGTTTCTCTTCTATCAGACTGCATATTAGTGACTTAACAGTAATTTTAAGACCTCTAACTGTAAAGACGTTTTTAGCACATAACTCATTCAATGGTAATCCTGTGGTTTACTCAAAGTGTTGCGAAAGGGGAGAGTGCCTCAAGTACGAATGTGATTCCCTACAACAAAACATTTATCATCTTCTACCCTTCTACTAGACTCGTTTTTTAAAGCTTAGGAACTAAGAAGAGTTACCTTGTTGATTGAGCTTTGATTGATAAAACAAGGTATATGAAGTTCTTGCACAAGAATTAGGTAGAAAAGATAATGTTTAGAGTTAACCTTTGGTTCTTGTTCACTTCAAATATGTATTTGATATACCTTGTCCAATCTTCGCTATAGCATATAGCTATACCGAGTCGAACCACAAGGAGAGCTAGCGTTAGAAGCGTTACGATATGAGTGAGAAAAGGAAACGAGATTTCTTCTTTATTAATTACACAAGTGCAAGAAATATAGAAGAGATGGTGGATTGGTGCATTGTGGGAAAAGAAATTAAAAGAATGAAGTGTGTTGTAAGGAAAAGAATGCTAAAAGAAAGTGTTGTAAAAACTTTTGATAAGAAGATGCATGGCTAGCCTAACTTCACCTCATTGCTAACTTACTAACTCTATGTTGATTGCAAGATTGCCTCATATTGAATCATAGGCAATTTAAAGATAACTTGCATGTTCAAGTGTTGTTTCCCTTTTGAAGACTAGTGTTCCTTTGTTGTTAACTTGAAGCCTCATCTTGAATCATAGGCTCTCTTAATAGATGTTCATTGAGGAACTCTAGGATTAGTACTCAATTAGTGCTAAGTTTAGAAGAATCAAAACTCTTTTGAACATTCAAAGCTTAACTACAAAGTTAGCTTGAAGTAAATGAGTTGATCTTGTTATACAAGTAACACATCCTTGGTGATCCATCCTTATGTTCCATCAAAGGCTCTTGTTCTTGACAAGGCTCTTATTAGAGGCACACATAATTCATGTGGAGTTCTAACAAGCCATTAGCAAAGGAGACAACTATACTTTCTTGGAATTCACAAGAAACTAGAATTATGCAAGAATTGAAATAGACAATCACCAAAAGAGATAGTAGTAGCTAGGTGAGTCTTAGCTAGCCATGAAACAAAAACTTAGCCCTCCATTAAACTAATAACAAAGCTACAATTCTTCATAGAAAGCAAAGATCTAAAGCAATTCAACTAGAACTAGAATCAAATGCAAGGAATTAAAGCAAATGAAAGAAAAGCATACTCAAGTCTTGCAAAGAGATGATGAAAGCTCCATTGATTAATCCTTGACACAAGAGTGTCACTCCCTTGGTACAAGCTCTCAAACTGAACTCTCTCTCTTTGTCTAGAACTCAAGGAGGAAGGAGATGAAGTCTAAAAAAAACTAGAAGAAAGCTAAACAAAATTACAACAATTCCCTATTTTCTTCTCTCTCTTCACTAGATCTCGCGCAGACCCTTGGCCACCTATTTATAGGCATTTCTGAGAAGCTTCTGGAGCCATAACCGTTGGCGCAAAATCCGAGGCCCAACCGTTTCAAAACGGCCGCAGATCCTCAGGATCTCCCAGATCCGGCGGCAGAATCTGGGCCGTTGAGCCCAGATTTTCTGGTGGGATTTGGTAGTTGGGTAGTTAGCCACGTAGACTATCTAGATTCTCCAATTGGCGCGCGGATCTTGGTGAAATCTGATTTGAAATCTTGGCTCTTTTTGATTTAACCCTTTAATTATCACTAATTAAAGTGATTAATGACTTCTTCTCTTTAAGGTGTGGATCTGCAAAATAGAGAAAATAGGGATTAAAAATCACATTTAATATACAATATGCATGGTATGAAGGTGGTATAAAATGCAAATATGTGTAACAATCACACCCCCATACCTAGCTTTTGCTCGTCCTCGAGCAAAAAAATGAAAGAAAAAGAAAGAAAAATAAAATCCTAACTAATTTATTACACCACTTTCGTAGGTGACACGATTGCACTGAGCACGTGCAACAAGCCGTTAAACCTCTAGGTTACCCTAGAGGAGGAGTGTTGTCTCCTGAGGGTTTTCAGCGGATTACACCCACAAAATCCATAAAGAAAGAAGACAAATGTTAGTATTTTGAAAATGCATTTTGAAAAGAGAGACATGTTTTCGAACTATTTTTGCAAAAATATAAGTGATCTTAGGTCATAAGTCCACCTATAATCATTCTTCCTTAAACTTAGTCTCCATGCAAGATCTTGTTTTCAATTAAGGTAAGAATTCAAAAGGATTGAATATTTTATCTTTCATAAAACCTAGATAGTATGCACACCGTGTAAGTGAAGATTTCTGGGATTTCAACTCCAACCATAAAGCCATTTATTATATATATTTATTTTCTTTTTCTCTTTTTCTTCCCTTAGTTTAGGCTTTCTAGTTCACCCTTGTAACGAGCCTTTAACCGATGACTCCCAAACCAGACGGTCTTAGGGCACCAGATGAGAAAACATCCCTCGGGTTTAAGGTCTCGAGTAAAAAGGCCACAAAACTAAAGGGGATTATTCTTAATCACCGTTAGGCGTGAATAATCATGCTTCTTGAGGCACAATTATCCAGCTTAATAAGTGAGATCACTGTTAGGCGTGAGTAATCATGCTTCTTGAGGCACAATTTCCCAGCTTAATAAGTGATCTTTTATTTATATTTTTTTTTTATATATATGTCTTTTTTGGTCTTTGTCTCCATCCCAAGAAATGTGTAAGTGTAAAATGCATATTATCTAAGGCAAAAAATTCAAGATAAAAATATCTCACCAATTTTACTTACTTAGCCTATAATCTCAAACAAGATCTATTATTTCAACTAGGTTTAAGATGTCATAATTAAGGCTTTCTTAATTCCTAAGATACATCTTAATTCTTTAAAAATATATCAAAACTTTCTCTTATTTCAAAAGTTTTTATTTTTATATTATTTTTTATATATTTTTTTATTTTTCTAAAAGAAAAGTAAAATCTAAAAATAAAGTGGAAAATCTAGAAAAAGATAAAATCTAAAAATAAAAGGCCCAAAAAAGAAAGTGAAAAATCCTAAAAAAAAATAAAAAAGGTCTAAAAAGAAAGTGAAAAATCCTATGTTAGCATCTACCCCCCCAATACCTATCTCATGCATTGTCCTCAATGTATGAAATATGAAATGATGCATGACATAGGTAAAGGATAAACTACTCCCTCTGTCGCTTAGGACCCGATGTGGTACTAGGTCCAGCCGATTGTGTTCTCCTCAACATCGCCTCCATCCCATCTAAACGAGTGGATTGCTCCTCTACCTTCTTCCTAAGCCTGACTTGTCCCCGAAATATCTTCTTCATGCCTTTCCAGATAGTAGACATGAAGGCTTTTGGTTCCGTTGGGGGTTCCTGTCTCCAGAATTGGGGCTCATCTATCCTCTCTAAACTTTCCTCCGAAGAGGACTCCACAGGTACAGTCTCAGGCAAGGCACTGGGTGTCCAGAGCGCCTGCAAGCAACTATTGTATGAGCTTGTGGGTCTCTCTAGCGTAATCGTCACTCGGTCAAATGTAGAAAAAACAGCGTCGGGCATGAAATGTTGACACAGACGTGTAATTAATATAGGATGAGAATACTTTGCACCCCGAGTGCGAGAGGAATTTTCAATAATTGAACGGAAGATAGTCCGATTCAAACAGACCGTGTGGTTCTGTGTCATCAAGTCATGAATAATCTGTAACACAGGTCTATTGAAGGAAGAGGTGTATTCTGTCCCTAGAATGTTTCGTTGGATCCAACGTCCAACGCAATGAATATTTCTGAATGTAGATTGGGCTTTGAGCCCACGATCCTGGACTGTGCAGCGTACACCCATGATGGTTAAGTAATCGATTAATGGCAAGGGGTCGCTAGGATGGGGATAAATGGGGGCATGAGTGATCTGTGCAAGAAGTGGAAGTGTGACCAAAATGTCACCAAATGGCATGTGAGATACAAATTGGTATGGGTCATGATTCACAGATGCATAATCTATTGAATTGTAAAAAGTGTTGACAAGATCGGGGCAATAAAATGCTTCATGCTCATTGTGATCAAACACCAAAGTGTACCAATTCCAAGCGCGGATTCGATCCACAAAAATATGCCCATACCCCCTACTTTCATTAAAGAGTGCAGAAAAATCCCTCTCCACATATAAATTTGGGGCCATAATTGCTAAAGAAAGTAAAGCAAAGGATTTGAGAAAGGAAAATGCAAACCACCCCCGGAAATCGTGGGGGGAAATCCAAAACAGTAGTGCAGAAGGCACCCAAGATGTAGATTGGAAGAAATCACTCGGGATCTACCACCAGCAGAGAAAATCAGCCGCGCAGAAGTTTTCTGAGCACCAGAGAAGGCTGAATAGCCGCAGATCGGCGGCTGGAAAGGGCTTTTGGCGGCGGATCTGGGGATTCAGGTGAAGGGGAAAATAGACAGAAGTCGGCTCTGGAAGAGGGTTCTCAGATCTGAGAAAATATTGGCTGTTGAGGGAGAAGAGTTGATAAAGAGGATATTTATAGGGGTAGGTAAAAAGGGATGTCCAAATTTATCCCTAGGTCAAAGTTATAATTACAACCCTAGGTCAAAGGATTTTGAATATGAATGGAATCCTAGGGAAGAAAGAGAATCCTAGGGATGTGAAATTCTTTTCATGCTCAACAATCCCAAAAATTTTTATTTTTATTTTTTTATTTTATTTTTTTTATTTACAAAAAGTGTAAAAGAAAAATATTTACAAGTGTGGTCCCTAAAATGATATTCAGGAGAATGCATGGGAAACTATACAAATGAAAATGTCACAAATAAACTGGGTCGTAAAGACCCAATTCGTGAATGTCGTGTGACAAGGAATCCGTGGTAAAAAATGGCTTGAGACGTTGACGTTCACAGTGAATGTGTTGCCATTAGTTGGGTCAAGAATCTCGATTGCCCCGTGGGAAAAAACATTCTGAACAATGAAAGGCCCTGACCACCTGGTTCGTAGTTTACCAGGGAAAAGGTGGAGTCGAGAATTATACAACAGAACCTTTTGTCCGACAACAAAAATCTTCCTGTGAATGGATTTGTCGTGAAAAAGCTTGGTTCTGTGCTTCGTGATCCGAGCGTTATCGTATACCTCGTTTCGTAACTCTTCAAGCTCGGATAACTGCAGCTTCCTTAGAACACCGGCTTTATCCAAATCTAGATTCAGCTGCTTTAAAGCCCATAGTGCACGGTGTTCTAATTCAACGGGCAAGTGACATGGTTTTCCAAATATACTCGGTATGGGGACATACCGAGGACAGTCTTGTAAGCGGTCCTGTATGCCCATAAGGCATCAGTCAGTTTGATGGACCAATCCTTACGATTCTGTCCTACAGTCTTCTCCAGAATGAGTTTTATCTGTCTGTTTGTTACCTCAACTTGCCCATGGTTTGAGGATGATAAGCCGTGGATAGTTTATGAGTAATAGAGTATTTTCGCATCAAGGCTTCAAAAGCCCTATTGCAGAAATGACTCCCATTGTCGCTCAGTATCGCACGGGGGGCTCCGAAACGCGAAATGATGTTCTCTCTTAAAAACTTAATGACAACTTGGTTGTCATTTGTCCGTGTAGGAATCGCTTCAGCCCATTTAGAAACATAATCTACGGCTACCAAGATGTATTGGTTACCGTAGGACAGAGGAAGGGTCCCATAAAATCGATGCCCCAGAGGTCGAAAATTTCGACTTCCAAGATGGGTGTGAGGGGCATCATATATCAAATAAAAACAGTTATCCGAGCTTGAAGAGTTACGAAACGAGGTATACGATAACGCTCGGATCACGAAGCACAGAACCAAGCTTTTTCACGACAAATCCATTCACAGGAAGATTTTTGTTGTCGGACAAAAGGTTCTGTTGTATAATTCTCGACTCCACCTTTTCCCTGGTAAACTGCGAACCAGGTGGTCAGGGCCTTTCATTGTTCAGAATTTTTTTTCCCACGGAGCAATCGAGATTCTTGACCCAACTAATGGCAACACATTCACTGTGAACGGTCAACGTCTCAAGCCATTTTTTACCACGGATTCCTTGTCACACGACATTCACGAATTGGGTCTTTACGACCCAGTTTATTTGTGACATTTTCATTTGTATAGTTTCCCATGCATTCTCCTGAATATCATTTTAGGGACCACACTTGTAAATATTTTTCTTTTACACTTTTTGTAAATAAAAAAATAAAATAAAAAAAAATAAAAATAAAAATTTTTTGGGATTGTTGAGCATGAAAAGAATTTCACATCCCTAGGATTCTCTTTCTTCCCTAGGATTCCATTCATATTCAAAATCCTTTGACCTAGGGTTGTAATTATAACTTTGACCTAGGGATAAATTTGGACATCCTTTTTACCTACCCCTATAAATATCCTCTTTATCAACTCTTCTCCCTCAACAGCCAATATTTTCTCAGATCTGAGAACCCTCTTCCAGAGCCGACTTCTGTCTATTTTCCCTTCACCTGAATCCCCAGATCCGCCGCCAAAAGCCCTTTCCAGCCGCCGATCTGCGGCTATTCAGCCTTCTCTGGTGCTCAGAAAACTTCTGCGCGGCTGATTTTCTCTGCTGGTGGTAGATCCCGAGTGATTTCTTCCAATCTACATCTTGGGTGCCTTCTGCACTACTGTTTTGGATTTCCCCCCACGATTTCCGGGGGTGGTTTGCATTTTCCTTTCTCAAATCCTTTGCTTTACTTTCTTTAGCAATTATGGCCCCAAATTTATATGTGGAGAGGGATTTTTCTGCACTCTTTAATGAAAGTAGGGGGTATGGGCATATTTTTGTGGATCGAATCCGCGCTTGGAATTGGTACACTTTGGTGTTTGATCACAATGAGCATGAAGCATTTTATTGCCCCGATCTTGTCAACACTTTTTACAATTCAATAGATTATGCATCTGTGAATCATGACCCATACCAATTTGTATCTCACATGCCATTTGGTGACATTTTGGTCACACTTCCACTTCTTGCACAGATCACTCATGCCCCCATTTATCCCCATCCTAGCGACCCCTTGCCATTAATCGATTACTTAACCATCATGGGTGTACGCTGCACAGTCCAGGATCGTGGGCTCAAAGCCCAATCTACATTCAGAAATATTCATTGCGTTGGACGTTGGATCCAACGAAACATTCTAGGGACAGAATACACCTCTTCCTTCAATAGACCTGTGTTACAGATTATTCATGACTTGATGACACAGAACCACACGGTCTGTTTGAATCGGACTATCTTCCGTTCAATTATTGAAAATTCCTCTCGCACTCGGGGTGCAAAGTATTCTCATCCTATATTAATTACACGTCTGTGTCAACATTTCATGCCCGACGCTGTTTTTTCTACATTTGACCGAGTGACGATTACGCTAGAGAGACCCACAAGCTCATACAATAGTTGCTTGCAGGCGCTCTGGACACCCAGTGCCTTGCCTGAGACTGTACCTGTGGAGTCCTCTTCGGAGGAAAGTTTAGAGAGGATAGATGAGCCCCAATTCTGGAGACAGGAACCCCCAACGGAACCAAAAGCCTTCATGTCTACTATCTAGAAAGGCATGAAGAGGATATTTCGGGGACAAGTCAGGCTTAGGGAGAAGGTAGAGGAGCAATCCTCTCGTTTAGATGGGATGGAGGCGATGTTGAGGAGAACACAATCGGCTGGACCTAGTACCACATCGGGTCCTAAGCGACAGAGGGAGTAGTTTATCCTTTACCTATGTCATGCATCATTTCATATTTCATACATTGAGGACAATGCATGAGATAGGTATGGGGGGGTAGATGCTAACATAGGATTTTTCACTTTCTTTTTAGACCTTTTTTATTTTTTTTTAGGATTTTTCACTTTCTTTTTGGGCCTTTTATTTTAGATTTTATCTTTTTTCTAGATTTTCCACTTTATTTTTAGATTTTACTTTTCTTTTAGAAAAATAAAAAAATATATAAAAAAATAATATAAAAATAAAAACTTTTTGAAATAAGAGAAAGTTTTGATATATTTTTAAGAAAATTAAGATGTATCTTAGGAATTAAGAAAGCCTTAATTATGACATCTTAAACCTAGTTGAAATAATAGATCTTGTTTGAGATTATAGGCTAAGTAAGTAAAATTGGTGAGATATTTTTATCTTGAATTTTTTGCCTTAGATAATATGCACTTTACACTTACACATTTCTTGGGATGGAGACAAAGACCAAAAAAGACATATATATAAAAAAAAAATATAAATAAAAGATCACTTATTAAGCTGGGAAATTGTGCCTCAAGAAGCATGATTACTCACGCCTAACAGTGATCTCACTTATTAAGCTGGATAATTGTGCCTCAAGAAGCATGATTATTCACGCCTAACGGTGATTAAGAATAATCCCCTTTAGTTTTGTGGCCTTTTTTACTCGAGACCTTAACCCGAGGGATGTTTTCTCATCTGGTGCCCTAAGACCGTCTGGTTTGGGAGTCATCGGTTAAAGGCTCGTTACAAGGGTGAACTAGAAAGCCTAAACTAAGGGAAGAAAAAAGAGAAAAAGAAAATAAATATATATAATAAATGGCTTTATGGTTGGAGTTGAAATCCCAGAAATCTTCACTTACACGGTGTGCATACTATCTAGGTTTTATGAAAGATAAAATATTCAATCCAATTTTGAATTCTTACCTTAATTGAAAACAAGATCTTGCATGGAGACTAAGTTTAAGGAAGAATGATTATAGGTGGACTTATGACCTAAGATCACTTATATTTTTGCAAAAATAGTTCGAAAACATGTCTCTCTTTTCAAAATGCATTTTCAAAATACTAACATTTGTCTTCTTTCTTTATGGATTTTGTGGGTGTAATCCGCTGAAAACCCTCAGAAGACAACACTCCTCCTCTAGGGTAACCTAGAGGTTTAACGGCTTGTTGCACGTGCTCAGTGCAATCGTGTCACCTACGAAAGTGGTGTAATAAATTAGTTAGGATTTTATTTTTCTTTCTTTTTCTTTCATTTTTTTGCTCGAGGACGAGCAAAAGCTAGGTATGGGGGTGTGATTGTTACACATATTTGCATTTTTATACCACCTTCATACCATGCATATTGTATATTAAATGTGATTTTTAATCCCTATTTTCTCTATTTTTGCAGATCCACACCTTAAAGAGAAGAAGTCATTAATCACTTTAATTAGTGATAATTAAAGGGGTTAAATCAAAAAGAGCCAAGATTTCAAATTAGATTTCACCAAGATCCGCGCGCCAATTGGAGAATCTAGATAGTCTACGTGGCTAACTACCCAACTACCAAATCCCACCAGAAAATCTGGGCTCAACGGCCCAGATTCTGCCGCCGGATCTGGGAGATCCTGAGGATCTGCGGCCGTTTTGAAACGGTTGGGCCTCGGATTTTGCGCCAACGGTTATGGCTCCAGAAGCTTCTCAGAAATGCCTATAAATAGGTGGCCAAGGGTCTGCGCGAGATCTAGTGAAGAGAGAGAAGAAAATAGGGAATTGTTGTAATTTTGTTTAGCTTTCTTCTAGTTTTTTTTTAGACTTCATCTCCTTCCTCCTTGAGTTCTAGACAAAGAGAGAGAGAGTTCAGTTTGAGAGCTTGTACCAAGGGAGTGACACTCTTGTGTCAAGGATTAATCAATGGAGCTTTCATCATCTCTTTGCAAGACTTGAGTATGCTTTTCTTTCATTTGCTTTAATTCCTTGCATTTGATTCTAGTTCTAGTTGAATTGCTTTAGATCTTTGCTTTCTATGAAGAATTGTAGCTTTGTTATTAGTTTAATGGAGGGCTAAGTTCTTATTTCATGGCTAGCTAAGACTCACCTAGCTACTACTATCTCTTTTGGTGATTGTCTATTTCAATTCTTGCATAATTCTAGTTTCTTGTGAATTCCAAGAAAGTATAGTTGTCTCCTTTGGTAATGGCTTGTTAGAACTCCACATGAATTATGTGTGCCTCTAATAAGAGCCTTGTCAAGAACAAGAGCCTTTGATGGAACATAAGGATGGATCACCAAGGATGTGTTACTTGTATAACAAGATCAACTCATTTACTTCAAGCTAACTTTGTAGTTAAGCTTTGAATGTTCAAAAGAGTTTTGATTCTTCTAAACTTAGCACTAATTGAGTACTAATCCTAGAGTTCCTCAATGAACATCTATAAGAGAGCCTATGATTCAAGATGAGGCTTCAAGTTAACAACAAAGGAACACTAGTCTTCAAAAGGGAAACAACACTTGAACATGCAAGTTATCTTTAAATTGCCTATGATTCAATATGAGGCAATCTTGCAATCAACATAGAGTTAGTAAGTTAGCAATGAGGTGAAGTTAGGCTAGCCATGCATCTTCTTATCAAAAGTTTTTACAACACTTTCTTTTAGCATTCTTTTCCTTACAACACACTTCATTCTTTTAATTTCTTTTCCCACAATGCACCAATCCACCATCTCTTCTACATTTCTTGCACTTGTGTAATTAACAAAGAAGAAATCTCGTTTCCTTTTCTCACTCATATCGTAACGCTTCTAACGCTAGCTCTCCTTGTGGTTCGACTCGGTATAGCTATATGCTATAGCGAAGATTGGACAAGGTATATCAAATACATATTTGAAGTGAACAAGAACCAAAGGTTAACTCTAAACCTTATCTTTTCTACCTAATTCTTGTGCAAGAACTTCATATACCTTGTTTTTATCAATCAATTTTTGGCGCCGTTGCCGGGGAGAGCAACGGTTTGTGGTTGAAAAGTGAAGAACTAATACGAAGTCTCTTCTCTGTTGCAGGTTACAGGTTGAAGAAACAGAAAAATTTGCATAGCAGTGACATATAAGTGGACCTGGGCCTCTGCTCTCGAAAGCAGAGACCAGGATCCCTCCAAATTGCCGCAATTTCTGGGCTTTTGCCGCAGATTTGCGGCAAAGAGGAGATCACTACTGACAAGTTTTCTGCAGGGCTTGCTTCTCTGCAAAATACAGCTGCTGCTATATTTAAATCTTGTTTTCTTCACCTGATATCTGCTAATCAACAGTAAAAAATTTGTTGCAAAAGTTAAAAATTGTTTAGACATTTGCATCTCTAGGCACGTGTCTTTCAATTCCTTTACTTTTACTGTTGAAGAGTGCGTGGGACAAGGTACGTAAGCATAGCATATAGACTAGGACTCACTCATTGTTTGATTTAAATTACGCTTTGAGTGAACCTTGTTTGTTGATATCGTACACTTGCACTAATTGATTCTAAGGGCAAATCCCATAAAAAGATAAGGTGGGGATTTTATCACCCCTTCCTTAGCCCACAAACCATTTTCCCCACGTACTCACAATCCTAAGCTTCTAATTAAAAATTGCTAGACGTTGGCCCTAGGGACATCCGGACTCACTTAGGAGATTATCCTAAGGGGGAAAAGTGTTGGAAAGTGACTTTTGTAAAATCGGTGTCTAGGAAAGGGGTTGAGGGCCGAAAGCCCGAAGGTTGTTGGTTACTTAATTAAGGAACGTCTCTGACGGAAAACCTCCCAACAACTTTACCCTTCCCTGGCCGATTTGCTTATAGTCAAAGTCCACACCAAACCTCCTGTGGACGATCTATCGTTAGGAGTCGTCTAGGTCCAGGAAACCTAGAAAGCTTGGATTGATTTTTTCTTTTCTTGATTGTTATTTTTCATTTTTCGCCTGTGTGATTGGTGCACGTTGATTGTTGTATGCAAGAGTGGTATAGAGATCCTAATTCTGCGAGGCTTGTGAGAGTTCCTACACTGCCACATACACCACCACTCGACACAATCATGACTACCAACGTGTCGTTGCAAGACAAGTTCTATCCTATTCGCACATCACTACCATCTTGTATTCTCCTCCGAACACAAATGGAAGTAATTTTGAGTTGAAGCCCCAGTTCATAAACACACTTCCACGATTCCATGGCCTTGAATCTGAGGATGCATACTTCTTCATCCGAGAGTTTGAAGAAGTATGCCTTATGATGAGGATTTCCCAGCTTACCGATGATGCTGTCAGACTTAGATTCATCCCCTTTGCACTTAAGGATATCGCTAAGAAGTGGCTGTACAATCTTCCTGTCAGCTCAATTTCTTCTTGGGATGATTTCGTTAAGGTCTTTCTTAAAAAGTTCTATCCTATTCATAAGACAGCCATTATGAGGAAGAATATAATGCAATTCAAACAAGAAGCCAATGAACCATTTTGGAAGTATTTTGAGCGCTTCAAAGACCTAGTAGCCCTGTGTCCCCATCACGGTATAGAAAAATGGCGCCAGTGCCAGATTTTATATGATGGGCTTGATTATCAGACTAAGACTCTCCTTGAAACCATGTGTCAAGGAGAATTCTTAAAGAAGGATGAAGATCAGGGTTGGGATCTTTTGAGGCTTTAGCTGAAAAGACAATCCAGTGGGAGTCATGTCCTGAGAAACCCACACCCACAACTTCCAGAACTGGTTTACATTCTATAGGATCCTCGATAGCTGCAGAAGCTAAGATAACTCAGTTGATGAAGAGAATTGAATTGCTAGAATCCAGGGAAAATTCTGTTGTTAGTCAAGTCAACCCATCATCAGTAGCTAGCCCATCACCTATGGCTAGCCCTGCACCTATAATCCACCCGGGTTGTACTTACTGCCATGATTTGAATCATGTGTTGGAAGAGTGTCCAGTGTATTACTCTCAAAATTTTCAGGAGAATACGAATGCCATGTACACCAGACCCACTTACAATCCTTACTCCAAAACCTATAATCCGGGATGGCGAAACCATCAGAACTTTTCTTGGAGTCAGTCTAGTACTGAGCAGCAGAGACAACCATTTCCACAACAATACCCTGCTCAGTCTCAGTCTCATCCACCGACTTACCACCAAAACCCACCAAATTTCAATTCATATCAGAGTCCACCCAGATTCCAACCATATCAAAATTCTGTGCCATATCAAGCTAATTTTCAACCCCAGTATCAACAACAACAACAGCATCAACCACCCAATCCTTCAGATAAGAAAATTTCCGAATTGGAGAAAATGATTGAAACCTTGTCTAAGACCCAAGCTGCAATGATGAACAATCAGCAGCAGGATATGAATAAATTACAAATCCAAATAGGACAGTTGGCTAATTCCCTAACTGAAAGGCAAAAAGGAATGCTGCCTAGCCAACCTGTGCCTAATCCCAAAGCTCATTTTCCTCTGCATGAAGTTGAAGACTTGGGACCCAGCCAATGCCAAGCCATTCAAATCCTTAGGTCTGGAAAACAAGTAGACAACAAGGTCTCAAATCAGTCTCCAAAACCTGTGTCAAAACCATCACCTTCTGTTCCAGTTCAACCTGTGCAAGATAGTCCTTCATCAAGTTCACAACTATCCACTTCTCAGTCAAAAGGAAAAGGGAAAATGATGAGCAAACTTATAAGCCTGTTGTCCCATTCCCAAATGGGCTTACAAATCATAAGAATAATGCTCACATGGAGAAGATAAGAGAGATATTTAACCAAGTACAAATCAATGTCCCTCTCTTAGATGCTATTCAACAAGTCCCATCATACGCCAAATTTCTGAAAGAGATGTGTACTAAAAAGAGAAAAGCAAATGTCCCTAAGAAAGTCTTCTTGGCTTCCAACCTAAGTGAATTGCTTAATGGTCCAATCCCTGTGAAGTACAAAGATCCAGGGAGCCCAACCATTTCTTGTATCATAGGGCAGACCACTGTAAATAGGGCTTTGCTAGACTTGGGCGCAAGCATCAATCTTCTTCCCTTTTCCGTGTACCAGCAGTTATGGTTAGGCAACCTTCGTCCAACCCAGATGACTATTCAATTGGCTGACCGCTCTGTTAAGATTCCCAAGGGGGAAATTACGGATGTTTTAATACGGGTGGGGGAATTCATTTACCCCGTTGACTTTGTTGTTCTTGAAACACAACCCGTACATAATCACAGAGCGCAAACACCTGTCATTCTAGGACGTCCTTTCTTAGCCACCGCGAATGCGATCATCAACTGCCGAAATGGATCGATGCGGCTGACGTTCGGAGATATGACGAAGGAGGTGAATGTCTTCATCTGGGGAAGCAGCCAAGGGATGTGGAGAATGACTCTTTTGATGTTAACTTGATAGAAGGGTTAACCAGCGAACACGTGGAGGAGATGGAATATGAATCTAAAGAGGAATTTGAGTTAGAATCTGATGACCTAACTCTTGATCAAATTGTTGGATCAAATGTTGAAAGGACTACTAATTCCACCCTATTCTTCCCTTGCACCATGAGCAACCAGTTATAGATCCAGTCCCTTCTGCTGAGCTTAAGGTTCTTCCTGGTCATCTCAAGTACAAGTACTTGGATGAAAAAGAATCCTTTCCGATAATAATTGCATCCAATCTTACGGAACAACAAGAAGAGGACCTTTTGACTGTGTTAAGGGAAAATAAGAAGCCATTGGTTGGACCATAGCTGATATTAAGGGGATTAGTCCTACTATTGTCCAACATAGGATTCACTTAACGGAAGATGCCAAGCCTAAACGAGACCCACAGCGTCGACTTAACCCTATTATGCAAGAAGCTGTTAGAGCTGAGATATTGAAACTATTAGACAATGGGATTATTTATCCCATATCTGATAGTCAATGGGTAAGTCCTGTTCACGCTGTGCCTAAGAAAGCTGGCTTTACTATTGTGGAGAATGAGAATAAAGAATTAATACAAACACGTCTTCCAACGAAGATTCGAGTTTGTATTGATTACAGGAAACTAAATAGTGCCACACGTAAAGACCACTTCCCACTTCCGTTTATTGATCAGATGCTGGAAAGATTGGCGGGACACGAGTATTATTGTTTCCTGGATGGATATTCAGGATATAATCAGATCCCAATTGCTCCCGAGGACCAAGATAAGACAACCTTCACCTGTCCGTTTGGAACATTTGCATACCGTAGGATGCCCTTCGGCCTTTGCAATGCTCCAGCAACGTTTCAACGTTGCATGTTGAGCCTGTTCTCGGACATGGTGGAGAAATTTTGGAAATTTTTATGGATGACTTTTCAATCTATGGGGATACATTTGAGCAATGCTTGTACCATCTGAAGCTGGTTTTACAACGATGCACGGAAAAGAATTTGACACTTAATTGGGAAAAGTGTCATTTCATGGTCAAGCACGGAATTGTACTTGGGCACAAGATATCAAGAATAGGAATCGAGGTAGACAAGTCTAAGGTGGAGGTTATTACAAAGCTCACTGAACCACAATGTTTAAAGGACATTAGATCTTTCTTAGGGCACGCTGGTTTCTATAGGAGATTCATTCAAGGGTTTAGCAACATTGCGAGACCTTTGACAAATCTCTTAGGAAAAGATGTATCCTATATCTTTGATGAGGAATGTCGAAAATCGTGGAAAGAGCTTAAGAATAGACTTGTCTCTGCACCGATAATATCTGCACCAGACTGGACCAAACCATTTGAGATTATGTGTGACGCCTCAGATTTTGCTATAGGCGCTGTTTTAGGACAGCGTATTGATAATAGGCAGCACGTAATCTATTATGCTAGCAGAACGCTAAACGATGCCCAACTCAATTACACGACTACTGAAAAGGATTTTTAGCGGTTGTATTTGCGTTGGAGAAATTTCGACAATATCTGCTAGGGTCCAGGACCATAATTTTTACTGATCACTCCGCCCTGAGGTACTTGATGCAAAAGAAGGACGCTAAGGCAAGATTGATTCGATGGATCCTTCTTTTGCAAGAGTTTGACTTGGAGATCAAAGATAAAAAGGGCGTTGAGAACGTGGTTGCGGATCACTTGTCAAGAATCCCGAATGCACCTCATGAGAAAATACCGATTAATGAAGATTTTCCTGACGAGCATATTTTGGAGATACGTGGAGAGCCCTGGTATGCCGATATAGTGAACTACCTTGCTACCAGGCAAATTCCTTCCCATTGGTCAGGACAAGAAAAACACCGTTTTCTGAGACAAATGCGGTTCTTCTTTTGGGATGAACCGTATTTATTCAAATACTGTCCTGACCAAATCATACGTAGATGCCTTCCAGAGGATGAACATCAGAGTGTTTTGACATTCTGTCACAAGTTAGCTTGCGGTGGACACTTTGGTCCACGGAAAACTGCGAAAAAAGTGCTTCAGAGTGGATTCTATTGGCCCACTCTCTTTAAGGATGCCTATACCGTTTGCAAGCTTTGTGATAGATGTCAAATGACGGGTCGTATTACACAAAGAAACATGATGCCCCTCACACCCATCTTGGAAGTCGAAATTTTCGACCTCTGGGGCATCGATTTTATGGGACCCTTTCCTCTGTCCTACGGTAACCAATACATCTTGGTAGCTGTAGATTATGTTTCTAAATGGGCTGAAGCGATTCCTACACGGACAAATGACAACCAAGTTGTCATTAAGTTTTTAAGAGAGAACATCATTTCGCGTTTCGGAGCCCCCCGTGCGATACTGAGCGACAATGGGAGTCATTTCTGCAATAGGGCTTTTGAAGCCTTGATGCGAAAATACTCTATTACTCATAAACTATCCACGGCTTATCATCCTCAAACCAATGGGCAAGTTGAGGTAACAAACAGACAGATAAAACTCATTCTGGAGAAGACTGTAGGACAGAATCGTAAGGATTGGTCCATCAAACTGACTGATGCCTTATGGGCATACATGACCGCTTACAAGACTGTCCTCGGTATGTCCCCATACCGAGTTATATTTGGAAAACCATGTCACTTGCCCGTTGAATTAGAACACCGTGCACTATGGGCTTTAAAGCAGCTGAATCTAGATTTGGATAAAGTCGGTGTTCTAAGGAAGCTGCAGTTATCCGAGCTTGAAGAGTTACGAAACGAGGTATACGATAACGCTCGGATCACGAAGCACAGAACCAAGCTTTTTCACGACAAATCCATTCACAGGAAGATTTTTGTTGTCGGACAAAAGGTTCTGTTGTATAATTCTCGACTCCACCTTTTCCCTGGTAAACTGCGAACCAGGTGGTCAGGGCCTTTCATTGTTCAGAATGTTTTTTCCCACGGAGCAATCGAGATTCTTGACCCAACTAATGGCAACACATTCACTGTGAACGGTCAACGTCTCAAGCCATTTTTTACCACGGATTCCTTGTCACACGACATTCACGAATTGGGTCTTTACGACCCAGTTTATTTGTGACATTTTCATTTGTATAGTTTCCCATGCATTCTCCTGAATATCATTTTAGGGACCACACTTGTAAATATTTTTCTTTTACACTTTTTGTAAATAAAAATAAAATAAAATAAAAAAATAAAAATAAAAATTTTTGGGATTGTTGAGCATGAAAAGAATTTCACATCCCTAGGATTCTCTTTCTTCCCTAGGATTCCATTCATATTCAAAATCCTTTGACCTAGGGTTGTAATTATAACTTTGACCTAGGGATAAATTTGGACATCCCTTTTTACCTACCCCTATAAATATCCTCTTTATCAACTCTTCTCCCTCAACAGCCAATATTTTCTCAGATCTGAGAACCCTCTTCCAGAGCCGACTTCTGTCTATTTTCCCCTTCACCTGAATCCCCAGATCCGCCGCCAAAAGCCCTTTCCAGCCGCCGATCTGCGGCTATTCAGCCTTCTCTGGTGCTCAGAAAACTTCTGCGCGGCTGATTTTCTCTGCTGGTGGTAGATCCCGAGTGATTTCTTCCAATCTACATCTTGGGTGCCTTCTGCACTACTGTTTTGGATTTCCCCCCACGATTTCCGGGGGTGGTTTGCATTTTCCTTTCTCAAATCCTTTGCTTTACTTTCTTTAGCAATTATGGCCCCAAATTTATATGTGGAGAGGGATTTTTCTGCACTCTTTAATGAAAGTGGGGGTATGGGCATATTTTTGTGGATCGAATCCGCGCTTGGAATTGGTACACTTTGGTGTTTGATCACAATGAGCATGAAGCATTTTATTGCCCCGATCTTGTCAACACTTTTTACAATTCAATAGATTATGCATCTGTGAATCATGACCCATACCAATTTGTATCTCACATGCCATTTGGTGACATTTTGGTCACACTTCCACTTCTTGCACAGATCACTCATGCCCCCATTTATCCCCATCCTAGCGACCCCTTGCCATTAATCGATTACTTAACCATCATGGGTGTACGCTGCACAGTCCAGGATCGTGGGCTCAAAGCCCAATCTACATTCAGAAATATTCATTGCGTTGGACGTTGGATCCAACGAAACATTCTAGGGACAGAACACACCTCTTCCTTCAATAGACCTGTGTTACAGATTATTCATGACTTGATGACACAGAACCACACGGTCTGTTTGAATCGGACTATCTTCCGTTCAATTATTGAAAATTCCTCTCGCACTCGGGGTGCAAAGTATTCTCATCCTATATTAATTACACGTCTGTGTCAACATTTCATGCCCGACGCTGTTTTTTCTACATTTGACCGAGTGACGATTACGCTAGAGAGACCCACAAGCTCATACAATAGTTGCTTGCAGGCGCTCTGGACACCCAGTGCCTTGCCTGAGACTGTACCTGTGGAGTCCTCTTCGGAGGAAAGTTTAGAGAGGATAGATGAGCCCCAATTCTGGAGACAGGAACCCCAACGGAACCAAAAGCCTTCATGTCTACTATCTAGAAAGGCATGAAGAGGATATTTCGGGGACAAGTCAGGCTTAGGAAGAAGGTAGAGGAGCAATCCTCTCGTTTAGATGGGATGGAGGCGATGTTGAGGAGAACACAATCGGCTGGACCTAGTACCACATCGGGTCCTAAGCGACAGAGGGAGTAGTTTATCCTTTACCTATGTCATGCATCATTTCATATTTCATACATTGAGGACAATGCATGAGATAGGTATGGGGGGTAGATGCTAACATAGGATTTTTCACTTTCTTTTTAGACCTTTTTTATTTTTTTTAGGATTTTTCACTTTCTTTTTAGGCCTTTTATTTTTAGATTTTATCTTTTTTCTAGATTTTCCACTTTATTTTTAGATTTTACTTTTCTTTTAGAAAAATAAAAAAATATAAAAAAAATTAATATAAAATAAAAACTTTTTGAAATAAGAGACAAAGTTTTGATCTATTTTTAAGAAAATTAAGATGTATCTTAGGAATTAAGAAAGCCTTAATTATGACATCTTAAACCTAGTTGAAATAATAGATCTTGTTTGAGATTATAGGCTAAGTAAGTAAAATTGGTGAGATATTTTTATCTTGAATTTTTTGCCTTAGATAATATGCACTTTACACTTACACATTTCTTGGGATGGAGACAAAGACCAAAAAAGACATATATATAAAAAAATATATAAATAAAAGATCACTTATTAAGCTGGGAAATTGTGCCTCAAGAAGCATGATTACTCACGCCTAACAGTGATCTCACTTATTAAGCTGGATAATTGTGCCTCAAGAAGCATGATTATTCACGCCTAACGGTGATTAAGAATAATCCCTTTAGTTTTGTGGCCTTTTTTACTCGAGACCTTAAACCCGAGGGATGTTTTCTCATCTGGTGCCCTAAGACCGTCTGGTTTGGGAGTCATCGGTTAAAGGCTCGTTACAAGGGTGAACTAGAAAGCCTAAACTAAGGGAAGAAAAAAGAGAAAAAGAAAATAAATATATATAATAAATGGCTTTATGGTTGGAGTTGAAATCCCAGAAATCTTCACTTACACGGTGTGCATACTATCTAGGTTTTATGAAAGATAAATATTCAATCCAATTTTGAATTCTTACCTTAATTGAAAACAAGATCTTGCATGGAGACTAAGTTTAAGGAAGAATGATTATAGGTGGACTTATGACCTAAGATCACTTATATTTTGCAAAAATAGTTCGAATTGTCAGTAGTGATCTCCTCTTTGCCGCAAATCTGCGGCAAAAGCCCAGAAATTGCGGCAATTTGGAGGGATCCTGGTCTCTGCTTTCGAGAGCAGAGGCCCAGGTCCACTTATATGTCACTGCTATGCAAATTTTTCTGTTTCTTCAACCTGTAACCTGCAACAGAGAAGAGACTTCGTATTAGTTCTTCACTTTTCAACCACAAACCGTTGCTCTCCCCGGCAACGGCGCCAAAAATTGATTGATAAAAACAAGGTATATGAAGTTCTTGCACAAGAATTAGGTAGAAAAGATAAGGTTTAGAGTTAACCTTTGGTTCTTATTCACTTCAAATATGTATTTGATATACCTTGTCCAATCTTCGCTATAGCATATAGCTATACCGAGTCGAACCACAAGGAGAGCTAGCGTTAGAAGCGTTACGATATGAGTGAGAAAAGGAAACGAGATTTCTTCTTTGTTAATTACACAAGTGCAAGAAATGTAGAAGAGATGGTGGATTGGTGCATTGTGGGAAAAGAAATTAAAAGAATGAAGTGTGTTGTAAGGAAAAGAATGCTAAAAGAAAGTGTTGTAAAAACTTTTGATAAGAAGATGCATGGCTAGCCTAACTTCACCTCATTGCTAACTTACTAACTCTATGTTGATTGCAAGATTGCCTCATATTGAATCATAGGCAATTTAAAGATAACTTGCATGTTCAAGTGTTGTTTCCCTTTTGAAGACTAGTGTTCCTTTGTTGTTAACTTGAAGCCTCATCTTGAATCATAGGCTCTCTTAATAGATGTTCATTGAGGAACTCTAGGATTAGTACTCAATTAGTGCTAAGTTTAGAAGAATCAAAACTCTTTTGAACATTCAAAGCTTAACTACAAAGTTAGCTTGAAGTAAATGAGTTGATCTTGTTATACAAGTAACACATCCTTGGTGATCCATCCTTATGTTCCATCAAAGGCTCTTGTTCTTGACAAGGCTCTTATTAGAGGCACACATAATTCATGTGGAGTTCTAACAAGCCATTACCAAAGGAGACAACTATACTTTCTTAGAATTCACAAGAAACTAGAATTATGCAAGAATTGAAATAGACAATCACCAAAAGAGATAGTAGTAGCTAGGTGAGTCTTAGCTAGCCATGAAACAAGAACTTAGCCCTCCATTAAACTAATAACAAAGCTACAATTCTTCATAGAAAGCAAAGATCTAAAGCAATTCAACTAGAACTAGAATCAAATGCAAGGAATTAAAGCAAATGAAAGAAAAGCATACTCAAGTCTTGCAAAGAGATGATGAAAGCTCCATTGATTAATCCTTGACACAAGAGTGTCACTCCCTTGGTACAAGCTCTCAAACTGAACTCTCTCTCTCTGTCTAGAACTCAAGGAGGAAGGAGATGAAGTCTAAAAAAAACTAGAAGAAAGCTAAACAAAATTACAACAATTCCCTATTTTCTTCTCTCTCTTCACTAGATCTCGCGCAGACCCTTGGCCACCTATTTATAGGCATTTCTGAGAAGCTTCTGGAGCCATAACCGTTGGCGCAAAATCCGAGGCCCAACCGTTTCAAAACGGCCGCAGATCCTCAGGATCTCCCAGATCCGGCGGCAGAATCTGGGCCGTTGAGCCCAGATTTTCTGGTGGGATTTGGTAGTTGGGTAGTTAGCCACGTGGACTATCTGGATTCTCCAATTGGCGCGCGGATCTTGGTGAAATCTGATTTGAAATCTTGGCTCTTTTTGATTTAACCCCTTTAATTATCACTAATTAAAGTGATTAATGACTTCTTCTCTTTAAGGTATGGATCTGCAAAAATAGAGAAAATAGGGATTAAAAATCACATTTAATATACAATATGCATGGTATGAAGGTGGTATAAAATGCAAATATGTGTAACAATCAAGCTTAAACCACTTGATCGAGAAAACTATTTTTGCTAGTGCCAATTGGCCTACTAGGTTTTCTAAGACATGCTATCTTGTCCGCTATTCTTTAGCTAGGAATTTGGCAACCTAGAAGTTAGAACATCAACATCATGCTTACAGCCGATCGTAAAGTTCCATCAAGTTTTTCATGGAGCCTCCTCAATATAGTGTCGGGTTCCATAATCAATCCACTTTGATGGGAAAGGCTCGAATGAGGTTAAGGATGAGGACTTTATACATTGTAGAATTTTCATCTGTATAGAAACCAACAAAGCCATCAAAAGTGTGATCCTAAAACCTTGATTCATTTCGACGATCTTCATTAAACTCCATGTAGTGTTGCGTCATTGAATCTTCAATGTAATCATCTCAGATCTATTGATAATCAATGCCAATCGGAGGTTGTGGCTTCTCTTCATTTGAACTAGAAATAGGTGGCATAAACTTCATGACTTCATGGAGAGATTGTGTTTGGCTAATAATCACTTGAAGATTTGATGAATCTCTTTGGTGGTTGCTCTTCAACTGGAGGTTGCTGATGTGGCTTCGCAATCTCGTTTGACCGATAAAATCTTATGAACGGTCAGGGTCAATTCCCCATCCCAAAAGCAAAGCTATGAGCTTGTAAGAATCTTTTCATCCGGCTCCACGTTCTTATAGGTGGCTTGTCTTGGTACATACGCATGTTTTGAAATCAATCCCACCATGCTGCAGTCCTCCCTTTAAGTTTATGAATTACAAATTCGACATGATCTTCCATGGGTATATACTCCATGTCAAACAAATTATTTTCCTCGATCCAAAGTAAGATTGACTAAACATCATAACTCCCGTCAAAAGAAGGAATAGAAGTTAAAAAAAAAAAACTCATCAAGATTTGAATATCCTTCTCCTTGATCTCGGATAAAATTAGGAAACATGTTCCTCCCATTTGAATTAGGAAACCCGCATCTCCTGTGAGGGTTAGGATTAGCGAATCCCCTACGCCTTCCATATGCCATCCTATGTTCTTCATAACTATTATACTGATAGATGGGTGATTCCTCCTCATCGAAAAATTCAATAAACTAAAGAAGTCGAAAAAGATACCTTAATGGTGGATGATGTGGTGGTGGTCAATGAAGGGTGGTTGATACAATTGACGATCATGTCTGCTTTGCTACATACCATGGGCTAGACTTCGATCATCAACCCTGAGAGATCCCTCTGAAGGTGTTGCCTTTCATCCTAGCAATACCCATCCTTGCGGAAAGGCCTTGCAATCCATTATCGTCTCCTGCGATCATCGGAAGTAGTTGCAGCTCTGATACCATTTGACGAAGGCGAGGAAGCAAATAAGACGAACGATGCCGGTTAGATCTCGTTCTACCACTGACGAACCCTGAAGAACCATTCAGGTAGGAAAATCGTGCTCGAATCCACGAACATAGCACTCAAATCCACGAGCAACACGACTCAAATCCACGAGCCAAAAATAAGAACTCGAATCCACGAATAATTGAGAAGAGAATCTCAATTTTGATTCATAAAAAGTTGGTTAAAAGATTGATTACAAATAAGAATACAATGGCCTTTTTATAGGTTTACAAAAGAGTACCACTCCTACTAGAAAACTATAATCTATTCCTAAAAGAAAAAATAAAGGCATAATCTATCTAAGTAATCTAAATTCAAAATAAAAAAACAGAAAAATTAATTAGAAACTAAATTTGACCTAAAAAATCAAATCATAAACCAATTCTAAATCCCTATTGCGTAATAGGATTGTCGACAGCCGAAGGGGACTGTAGACAGGTGATCCGCAAACTGAAAACTCATGACTCTGTAAAAACAAGTCGACAGAGCTTATGTTATGGCTGTCGACAGCAACTGTTGTCGACAGTTTTATTTTGGGTTGTTGACAGATAATTGAATTTAGTCGTTCTCAGATTCTTCTCGTACATCATCAACTAATTCATAGAGTTTTGCAACTCTTTGGAATATTAGAGAATTATTCTATATCTAATCAAGTTGATAAAAGGGAGTGGAGATGGGAGGCAAAAGGAGATTTCTTAGTGAGATCCTATTTCCATATTCTGAATGTTAATGGTATATTAGTACCATATGCAAATTTGTTGGGGTCAGTTCCAATACCTCTCAAAGTCAAAATCTTGAGGTGGTTGGTTATTATGGGCAAATTAAACACCAATGTTGTGTTGGCATGCAAAGAGGTAACTATTGATGCTGAATGTGTTTTTTGCATGAAGCAGGAGTGAGCTAACCATTCGTTCCTGGAATGGCCTTTTATTACTTCCATGTGGATATCGATTCATCACAAATTTCATATTGATACCCTATCCTCTGAAGTGCATACTTTTTTTACCTCATGGAAAGCAGAGAATGCGCCTTTACAATCCAAAAACAGTGGAACATGTGTCATGGCCCTGCATTGGATATGTGGCATGAGAGAAATGCAAGGATATTCTTGCATAAAACTTTCATAACTTTGTTGATATTTGGCTATGGAATGCGCCAAAGAAGTTCAAGAATACTAAATTCTATACGAGGAGAGATAGGAGAGATGCTGCAGGAAATGTGGATGCTGTTATTTGACTTACTGAAGTATGAGGGAGGAACAATTAGCAGCAGCAGGTGTAGCAGCAGCAGGATGAACATCATAGCCGGGGCAAATGCACCAGGAAGTCTAGCTGCTAAGTGAATCTATACTTCTGGGATGATGTTTTGTAATTTTTGAGGCATCAACTTTGTTTTGTATTGGAACTTGGGTACTTTTTTGGGTGTTATGCATCATAGTTCTGTTTCTGTATAGGGATGTTGGGTTGGTTAATATGTTTATATCTTGTTTGATATGAACATTTCTTTTGTTGTAACTGCATATTTTTCAGAAATGAAAGCAGGCTGAGGAAGACCTTGTTGGGGGCCGTCCTTTACGGTGCCTTACGTATTGAATTGGATAAATCTTCTTAATATTATTATACAATAGCAAACAATAGATTTCTCACCACTACATTAGTTCCAAAAGGTTTTTATTATTTTTGTCTGATTTCCAGTTTCATGTTCATCAACTTGCGGCACGCTGTACGAAATTGACTAAAACTAATCCTACAATTAAAAAATCAATTAAATGAAATTCATTAACATTCATAGGACACAATATCCAATCAAATCCAATCCTGTAGTCTATAACAGTTATAAATCAGTTTATAAATACATTTACGCATACGTGTGGTTTTCAGAAAGATGGTAGCGTCCAGATAGAAGCACACTCAATGGGACCTATTTCAAACATAATTGACAATGGGCACAATTACATTTAAATAAATCAACCCAGAAAATTATGGCTACATATATGATAAAATAATGATTCCATTGAACTATAACTGTACGATAGAAGATACGAAAACATTTCAAACCAGATCTGCTAATTCACTATGTAGCATGGATACTTTTGTCATGGAGCCGTGTCGTGTCCGACACAATATGTATTTCTAAGTATTTATCACGTGCCCACGTGTCGTGTCCATTTCAATGTTGTCGTGTTTATGCAACATAGCTAATTCAATTTGCTCTCACAAGTCCAACTCTGGCTTAAATACACACATCAACATTTGTTTAATAGCCATGAATTGACGAAAATATGGTAATAACATGATATTCAAGAAAATCAGATATGCAAGGAGACAAAAATACAGAGGAGATAAACAGTAAAAACACAATAACCCACACGCGACTTACTTACTAAACATTAAATCGCGACTTACTTACTAAACATTAAATCAATAGTAAAACATAGTATTTCAGGCACTGAATCCTCTAACCATCGGTGCGCACTCCAAATGATCAAACACGCTTACGAATATTTAAGAAAACATAAAGGAAAAAAGAAAAGAAAGGTCACCTGTAGAGTGAAGAGCCTGTCTTCAAACTGCACCTCTTTGGTCAAGAAATCAGCTCCTATCGTTGCTTTATACTGATTACTAAACTTCTTATTCACGTATCTAAAATCAACTGATTAAGGCCAATTCGCACATACAAAACAACACTACAAGGCGCAACCAACAAAGATCTCAAAGAAATTAACAGATTAGACTTGAATCTCGTAGCAAATCAAGGATACTGATTCATTAGAGACGTCTTCCCAACCCTAAGCAAGATCAAAAACAGAAAACAAATCACACGAATACCAAGAATCAGAAACAAAAGCCAAAAATCTCCAACGAAAATAGGGAAATAGACCGAAATTCCTCACCCGCTGTCGCCGAGGATGATGACCTTGAGAAGCATACGCCTTCGAGACGCCATTGATTCGAACTTCACGCTGCAGTTGAAGAGACGGACCGATTATCGAAGCTGATCGAGAAAAAAACCCTAATTTATTTAGGTTTAAAGAGGAGCGGAAGAAAAGGGGATTTTTATTTTTGGTGGGAACTTGAGGCGCAAGAGAATTCTAGTACTTATTTATTTTTATTTTATTATTATTATTAATATTAAACAAATATGAGACAGTTGGACTCTATCACGATATTGGCACCCACCAATTTGATCATGAATTACACCTACAGAAAAATCTAATAAACACTCCCCTCAGAATTTACTGAAATATCCTTTATATCTAAAAACTTTAAAAAAATCATAATTCTCAAATTATCCCCTTATTTACCTTTCTTTTATTTGCACTCTGTTTCTCCCCCTCACAAAATTTGAAATCAGTTCACAATGACGAGCTCAGGCCATTGCCAACCCCCATCCTCCGTCAAAGCATTCTTCACTCTCCTACACCACCCTCTCGTCGCCCCCTCTCGACCAACATCAAATCTCCAAGCAGTGTTGAAGTAATGTTCATTATAACCTAAATTTTCCAAATAATTTCTAATTCTTGATTTTTTTTCTTGGATTTTTTTTTAATTTTAGTGGATTTGGTTGTTGCTAGTGAGTTTGCAGGGTTAGAATTCTTTTAAAACATAGAAAGAATTCAAATAAATACGATCAAAATCAAAATTTTTGAATTTTTTTGTCGAGTTGGGTTCGCATGCTGTTCGACTAGTGGTGGTCGGACATTCTGTATGCGTTCGGCCAAAAATGCACGAACAAATAAAATATGTTTGACTACCACTTGCCGAACAAAATTTCCTTGTTCGGTTAGTGATGACCGAACAAATATTTTCTTTTCGGCCTACTTTGGTCAAACAGTGTAACTACGTTCGGCCTGCTATAGCCAAACAGAAGAATTAAGTTAGTCTTTGACGTCCGAACACTTGTTTTAAATTCTAACATATTTTGCCTAAAAGAACATGTATCTCTTTTCTCACTATAATATTTTACCTCTCTACCACAGACATGAGTACTCCAGACCCATCTAGAGTTCATCTTACTGTTTTGAGAAGACGCTCTAGACATGAACTTCCTTTCGATACTCCCGAAATAAAGGAGTTCAAGAAAACATTGATATCGGGGATGAAGAGTTGACGGGACCATTTCTGAGTGGTTATTATGACATTTCTATCCTACATAGCTTCAAAACACATATAGAAACTGAAATTTGGAACCAAAAGGTAATATTTTTTTTGCATAATAATTCGTTTGTTAAATATTTGTAAAATTTCTTATGATTTTCATTGTACTTAATTATTTTCTTACAGGAGAGACATACTCTGAAACCCCTCTGTCACACATCAAAATTGAATAATTGGCCCGTCAAACAATGTAACCATCGTTTCAAGAATTACATTGATCATTCGGAATTGATAGGGATTTCACATTAAAGTATCAGCTGTATATTGGTTTCAGCTTTTTTAGAGAGATGGCATCCTGAAATCAATACTTTTTACGTGCCATTTGGAAAGATGACAATTACTTTAGATGATGTTACCACACTTATTGGCATACCGGTGGTAGGTCGATCTGTCAGCCTCTTACCATGAATGATGCAACATATCTGCTTATGAGGACACTTGGTATTGTTAGCCCAAAGACCCATCATTCTAGTTTTGATGATGATTAACTCATGTAGTTATAGTTTACTAATGATCTTATGTTCATATAGTTACAGTTATTAATCAAGATATTAGTAGGTGTCTAACTTCAACAAAAGAGTTTTGGAGCAACACATGTAAATTCAAGAGCTCACGCGTCAAAATCGCATCTAGCACTCAGTTGGAGTCAAGCTCGTTGGATTGTGTTTGGATCGAGTCGACTTGGAGAAGGAGTTCTACAAGAAAACTTCGGTTTGTGTTTAGTTTGTTAAAGGGTAGAATATATTTTTGAAGGTCAAGTTCACACACACACACACACAAGTTCGATATGTTTGATTTTTGGTTTAACTGGTTTTGGATTTCAAGTACACATATATCGGGTTTTGAATTTTAACCAGTTTTAGTTCTGCTGATCTGCTCGACACCCTTTTACATTTTTTATCATAATTTTTTATTCTTATATTCAAATAATATGATTTAAATTGCATTTCAAAGATAAGTTTCAGGGCTACATTTCGTATTTAATAATCATTTTCTAATTCAAATGTTAAGGATGTCAAATATTGGTTGAAGTCTGTTATTATTCTAAAAATAGTTTACGATTTCTGATTTAACACCTTTCTGTATTTTATTAATAACTTTCTAATCCGAAATGATATTTAGTTGATTCAAGTTGAAGTAGAAAGAAGACTTACAGAGTTACAAATTATTCCTTTATTTTTTAATTCTGACGGTTTTAGCATAAAAACTGTACTCAAAGCTGACCAATAGTCTGCCAGATTGGCAGTAACGGCTAATTTTCTAGAGGCTGATTTTTAACATGTTTTTAAAACATAATTTATTGAATTTTAAGAGTCAATTTATTCCTTTTAAACCTGGTAAAACTATACTAAGTTTACTCTTCCTAAAACCTATATAAATGGGTTATTAGAGTTGAGTTAATCACAACAACAATTCTATTTGAAAAATCAAGTTTTGAGTTTTCAAGAGAAAGAGCTTTCAAGTTTCAGTTTTTGTGCTTTTATTTTCAAAAATCTACTTCAAGTTTTTGGTTCTCAAAATCTCTCTTCTGATTTTACTCTCACTTACAAATTCTTGAGCTTCAAATTTATATGTTATTCTATAGGGTTTTGTAAGAGAGTTTCAAGAGAAAGTTTGTGGTCTTTTGATCACCCAGAAATTGTTCCATTATTGTTACGCTACCTCTGGACTAGAGGAGTGCATTGGGGAGTTGTGTACTCCGTGCGGTTGTAATCCTTTAGTGAAAGTTTCTATAATGGATTGGAAAATCCTTCACGGAGGTGAAGGCGGGGACGTAGAGCAGTGGCTCGAACCTTGAAACAAATCTTCTTATTTGCGATTGCTTTCTTATCTCTACTTATTTGCTTTTTATTCATTCATTATTGTCGATCTATACTCATCACAACAAGATAGCAATTACGCACCTTAAACTCTTATCTAGAGGAATCACGAGGAGAAGTTCAAAGCCTTTCACGGGAAATTCGGCTTCTAGCCTTATTTTGAGTGATCGGTTGCATCATCTCATTTTATATTGCATTAATTTTTTTATTGATTAGCATTTTACCTATTCACCCCCTAGGTGTAATTTCAATTGGTATCAGAGCCTACGCTCCTGATATTAGGTTTAACCACCTAGGAGTGAGATCTTGATTAGCTAATCTAGTATTGCATTTGCACATATACAGTCTATACACTCATGGATTACCTTGCCCCTCCCATATTTGATGTTTCTAACGTCGATATATGGAAGATTAGGATGAGTGTTTATTTAAAAGCCCTAGGTTTGCATGTCTATCTTGCCACTACCAAGAAAACCTATTTTGATAATGCCAAGTACATTGAGGCTAATGCACAAGCCCTAGATGCACTAAAGCATTCACTTAACAAAGAATATTTATCTATGATTTCTCATTGTGATTCCGCTTTTGCAGTATAGAATACATTGACCTCTTCCGAGCTACAAAAACAATCAATGTGGAGAAAGAATCTAGTGGAGAAGAGTCCGACCATCCTTGCTTCATGGTCAAAGGGAATGAGTCCCTTGAGGTACATTCGGATACTCAACAAGATGATAATTCTAGTTCTTCTTATGATAACATGGATGCAGATGTATTAAATGAAGAACTATCTATAGTTTGTGAAAACTTATTAGAAAAATACAAACTTTTGAAAAAGAAAAGTTTTAAATTAAAAGAAGAAAATAAGGATTTGTTTTCAAAACTAAACATGGTTTTGCAAGAGAGAGTTGAGATTTCAAGTGAAAGGGACTCATTGAAATCCCAACTTGACCTTGCCTTAAATGAAAACAAAATTTTAGAGAATAAAAATGATTGTGATATTGTTTTGAAGAATAATGAGATTTTGTCTTCAAAACTAGATTGCGTTTTAAAAGAGAATAATTCTTTGAAAAATAAAATAGCTTTGATTTCAAAAGAATTGGAACTTGTTTCAAAAGAAAACACCTCTTTAAAAAATAATTTTGATGCTCAAGTTTGTCATGCTAGTATAAAAATCACCTTCTATTAATGCATGCTCCACTTCTTCGTCTAATGTTGAAAATAATATAATTATGTTAAAGAAGAGTGGCTCCACTTTGAGCCAATGTGCCATGAAACACACACGCTTGAAATCTATGTTTCACAAGAAACATGCTCCTCATATGCATGCACACAAACCACTGCATACACATGCTCATCTGCACACACACATGATTTTATGTATGCTCATGTGTATAATTGTACACATTGTGAACGTAAGGGCCACCTTGCAAAGTTTTGTTATGATAGGATACATAATTCAAATTTTGCAAATAAATTTGTTTGGGTTAGGAAAGGTGCTAACCCCCATGAACCCAATAAGGTATGGGTACCAAAAGTCACTCTTATTTTATTTGACGTAGGTGTGGACTTTCACTTGACGTGAGGTATTGGTGCCTGACGGTGGATGCGTTTGAGCTTGATGGACACTACATTGGATGCATCACCTTCAAGGAGTTTGGTGAGAGGACCACCATGGTTTGAAGATCTAGAGATTAGTCCTAATAGTTTTGATAACTATCTCTAACTCCCATTTAGTTTACATACTTTCATAGTATTAATTTTTAGCATGTTTTGATTTTTCATGTTCATTATATTAGATGCAATGTAAATTAGACATGTGATATACATAGATAGTCCTTTGAGATGCACCCATGTTTATACGGATTTACATCTTTTGTGTTCTCACTATAGTTTAGTTATTGTGTATATCCTAGTTCTAAAACATATGCATTTAACATAATGATCATATTGGTTTATATTTTCTTTTATACTTCATGTTTTGATTACTTGTTTAGATGTAGTTTTCATTAAAACTTGTGCTTATACTTGTACAAATAAGGAGCCACATTTAATTATTATATGTTTATACTCTATTGCTCATTTGTACTCATTAGATGTACTTGTATAACGTAGTTTTGATGATTCTTACATTTTAACTTGTATTCCCTATCCTTGTACATGTTTTTTTTAGAAAATGTGTTTAGTTCACGTATATGTTAATTTTGTCTAAAACTAATGGATATACATATCTATCCTAGAGTCACTTGTTTTTATGCAAAATTCTTTTAAGGACTCATTTATATTTGGGATATGTATGTATACTTTTAGTTTCAACAAAACATACATATACCATGAAAAGTATTTAGTTTTGATGTTTTCTTGTTTTTGATAAAAGGAATTTCATATGAGTTTAAATGACTTATTTCTATGATTTTGTTGATTACATGACTTTTTACACTCTATGTTTGGTGTTTACTCATGATTTCTGTTTCATGAGTATATATGTGCTTTATTACTATTTGAGTGTCAATAATTGTGTGATTTTCATGTTTTATGGGATATATGACTTATTTTCATGTTTGAAGGATTTAATACTAGTTTTTCAAAATTATCTTTAAACTAGTCTTTATTCTTCAATTTGTAGAGTTTTCAAATTATGCTAAAATATTTTCAAATCATGATTTTTGAAAACCCCTACTCATATTTGTTTTCTATATATGTATGCTTCAAATTTCAATTAATATTAATTTCAATTAGTATTTCCATTTTCATACATACATATATATGATTTGATTGTACTTATTTTATAATATCTTTATGCATTCTTTAAAAGCACAAAAAGTTTATGTTAAGCTTGACTTATTTTTAAATGTTAATTGGTATCTTTATAAGCTTATGCATTGATTTCAATTGGTATTTTAACTGCTAATCATTTCAATTGGTATTTCATTTTGATACCAAATAAATACCATAAAAATTAAAATATACTTCATGTTTCACCTTCAATTGGTATCAAAATCTATTATTGGTATCTTAAAATAATAAAAAATATATTCTAATGGTACCAAATTTGTTTGTGTCAACTACTATTTGATTTCATTGGTGTCAAAATTTACTTTGTTGACTTAAGAAATTTTAAAATTTTGTTTATTAAAAATTTTGTTTTAAAATTTGTTTATATATATCTCATATATGCAAGGGGAGCTTAACATCTCTTCAATATATAGATTCATGTTAAATGTATCTCACATTGAGGAGTTTGACCTCTCTTCTTTATGTGATACACGTGTGTAGGGGGAGCTTAACATCTCTGTTTATACGTTGTATATTATGCTTTATGTAGGTTAGGGTCTAGTCATTCCTTCTCCATATAATGTATGTATGCAGGGGGAGCTAACTTAACGTCTCTCCTCTTCATGAATGTATATCGCATATACATCTTTATTGTTTGCTTATCCTCACCCCTTTGTTGATGATTTGACAAAAGGGGGAGAAGAATTTAAAGAGTTTATATATGCATGTTTATGTATATATGTTTGTGTTTACTTTATGCATTTTATTGAATATTTATTTGTTTAATGCTATGCATGAGTTAAGGGGGAGCTTCTATGAAGCTTAACTTTAATCCACGCATATATAACTCCATGAGTTTTGTCATCATAAAAAAGGGAAAGATTGTTGGTCTAAAGGCCCATCACTCTAGTTTTGATGATGATTAACTCATATGGTTATAGTTTACTAATGATCTTGTGTTCATATAGTTTCAGTTATTAATCAAAATATTAGTAGGTGTCTAACTTCAACAAAGGAGTTTTGGAGCAAACATATGTAGAATCAAGAGCTCGCGCGTCAAGATCGCATCTAGCACTCAGTTGGAGTCAAGCTCGTTGGATCGTGTTTGGATCGAGTCGACTTGGAGAAGTAGTTCTACAAGAAGACTTCGGTTTGTATTTATTTTAGTTTGTTAAAGGGTAGAATCTATTTTTGAAGCTCAAGTTCACGCGCGCGCACACACACACATACAAGTTTGATATGTTTGATTTTCGATTTAACCGGTTTTGGATTTCAAGTACACACATATATATCAAAAAAATATTCTCTGATTAAGCTGGGCATTTGTGCCTCATAAAGTATAAGTATTCACGCCTAAAAGTGGTTCATATAAATAAAAATCCTTAGTTTTGTGGCCTTTTTTGCTCGAGTCCTAAGTCCTTGGGGTGTTTTCTCACATGGTTTCCTAAAATCGTCTGGTTTGGGAGTCACTGACTAAGGCTCGTTACATGGGCGAATTAGAAAGCCTAATAGAGCTAAGGGATATTACCGCCATAAATTTAAAAACAAGGAAATAATAAGACATAAGAGTTAGAGTTGAAGAATCCTGAGCCAAATTTTCACGGTCATAAGATGCATATGACTTAAAATAATAGATTAGATGAGAATATAATTTTAAACCTTACCTTAATTGAAAATAAGTTTTCGAATAGAGACTAAGTTTAGAAATGACTAAGTTTTGATAATCATATGACTTATAGATTACTTGAATTTTTACATTAATACTTCAAATATTTTTTACTTCTTCAAAATTCATTTTCAAAAATATTAACACTTTATTTCTTTTTATTTATGGATTTTGTGGGTATAATCTACTGAAAACCCTCACGAGACAAAACTTGTCCTCTAGGGGTAACCTAGAGGTTTAACGCTTGTTGCACGTGCTAAGTGCAACCGTGATTTCTACGAAAGTGAGCTAGGTTTGGTCAGTTTAGTTTTTCTTTTCTCTTTGTTTTGCTCGAGGACAAGCAAAAGATAAGTGTGGGGGTGTGTTTAGACACATATATTGCATAAATATTATTACATTCCTACATATATTCTGTAATGAATATTGTAAATAACTTATCTTAATGTCCTAACTCATGCAGGGTATAATAGGGAGAAGATAATCAGGAAATTTATCCAATTAAATTCAAAAGTTCAAAACAAAGGGGATCGATTCAAATCCTAAGGTTCTAGAAGCTATCTTATCTGAAAACTGGATATATCAGATAAGATAATATTATCTAATTTCAAGAGAAAAATGGATTGTTTGAAGACCCTATCTGTTTCACTAAAGATAAGTGAATATCTTATCAATTCTAGAAGACAAATTGAAAATTCAAGAGGATAAATGGATAGAGAGAAGATCAACGGATGAGATGAAGTAATTTAGATTCGGATTCAGGGTGGATACAGTTTAGCATTTTAATCATAACTTTTGCTACTGAAACTCAAATCTAATGATTCAAGATGCTACAGAAAGAATTACAATTCTTCTGTTGATCACTCATTCCAATTCTATCATTTGATAAGTGATATTCAGCAATTAACACGCCAACAGCCTACAGATCAGAATTGAATTTCTGGATAAATCAAATCAAGTTTGGAGATAACGGGAAAATCCAAATTCAGAAATATCCAGATCTTCCTATCTTCATACGCTTTCTTTCCCTCTGGTTTTCTCCTATAAATACCCCATACCTCGAAGGCAAAAAGGGACCACTTCAGAGAGAGCTTTATTTTAGATTTTTCTTTTCTTCTTCAATGTAATTTTTATTTTCTTTTTAGCTTAGCTTAGAGAGAGTTACATGATTAAAAGAGAGGAAGAGTTATTGTAGAGTGACACTATTGTAATCTTTTCTTCAAGAAACTTATATTGAAGGTGACAATCAATGGAGGTTTCCTACTTTTCTTCGTTATGCTCAATCTCGCCGAAGCCTTACTTTCCTTTATTCTTTTCTATTACTTTGCTTTACTCCATGCTAAGGTAAATTTCATTATGGTTCAACATTAGAGGTAAATATTCTTCTTTTATTTCTTTTTATTTTTGATTTTTGCATCAATACTTTTCTTTATCTCTTTTTGTTTCTTTTTCTTTTATAATTAAAATAAAATAACAACACCATCTCTTCTTCTACCATCTTCTCTCAACTTAACTTAATATTTTTATTTTCTTTGTATAAACTGAGAAGATAAGTATTAATTAGTTTTTGTAAATTAAAAGAAGAAACTTACATAACGCTTTCATCGCTGTCCCTCCCTGTGATCACGACCCGTTAGCCCTAGGCTACACGGTAGAATTGAGGACCTAGCACTGTTCTAAATTTCTGTATTTTTTGTGCAGATTTGGCTCGATTAGATGCAATGTCCTAGCCTTCAGCACTTGGTAGTTGGTACTCGTACCACTTATATGCCAGCAGGGGTACTGGATGTCCACTGCTTAGATATAGCTCAATGAAATAGTTATTGATGACAAAACCAATTGAATTGGATCGCTGTGTAACAATAGAAACAAGTTGAGTTTTAAGTGGCGAGAAAGTCAGACTCTGAGGTCGTGATAAAAAAATAACAACATTTTATAATGAGATGATATGAAAATTCCATCTCAGGCATAATCATCAACTTGTCATATGATGCTATACCATCAAAGTGACTAAAAGAATAACTAATCTCCTTAACATGCTCACAGCTTCCATATACACCTTCATATAAATGGGAATAAGCATTCAATTTTCCAAGCAAGTCACGTCTGACTTTAGTCCATCCCGCTTCATCAAAACTGAGTAAATTTGCAACAGCTCAATATCCATAATTACCATTCGCTTGCACATCCTTTACATGTACAATCTATGGATGCATTGGTCCAGAAAATTATTCTAAGTAGTTTACCCTAATTGAAGAACGTGCCCAAACAACCTACATTTGATGTGTTAACAAAATATTTAATTATTTAATCCAAAGGAAATTTTGAAGAATATAAAAAGAAATTATACTTTTTTCTTTGGCCGCACTATGAATTTAGAAGAAACTTGAATATTATTCTCAGATGGCAGCTCCGAACAACTATTTTATGCAGAAGTTATCAAGTCGTGTGTCATAGGTAGTTGACGAGTCGATACTTTATTTTTTGCAACATTCTTACCATGTTTTTTTATCTTAACTTCAGGTTTGATAAAAGAGAAAGTATTTGGATTAATCAACTCTCGTATTTTCTTCAATAAGATTATCTTCTCAGAATGTTGGCTTTGATAAAGCATTGGTTTTTCCTATCTACCTCTTATGTCCAACTTTTTCTTACTCACTTCGCAATCAATAAGTGATCGAGCGAAAAAACCAACACTTGAAGACGTGTATTTTTGAAATCAATGTAAAAGTGTGTCTGCTAATGTTCCCTTGATACTTTCGTTATAGCATTGGCTCAACGGGTCGTATCCACTAGGACGGGAGGCGATGAAAACATTAACAATCCTTATTCACGCCGTATATTAACAGTTCTTATTTGTTAAAGAATGAAGAAAAAATTTAAAGTGATAGGTGGAAAAGGCGATGAAATCGGCGATGTTAAAAACAAAAGAGAAGTGGTTGAAAGTGGGTTTGAAACAAAAAGAAGATGAAACAAAGAAGAACTAAGAAGTTGGTAAAACATCAATAAGAAAATGATAAAAAGATTTTGGATATTGTTTTTAAAACAAAGTAAAAAGAAAGAAGAAAATGATGAAAGAAAACTCATGGCAACTAACTACTAATTGCTTCACTAACCATGCTAACCTTTTCGTAATAGTTGCCTCACATGGATCCTTAACCATCACTAATCCTTGGCTTCAAGAGACAATACAAAGTATGGCTCATAAGATTGTTCTTCCACATTTAAACACATCCATTCTACACAATCAAAATGCAAGCTACTAATAGATCATCAAAACCAATTAGAGGTGAGCATGAAATAAAGAAGACATTACAAGTTAGCTTGTTAGTGGTTAGATGTTAGAATGTTAGAATCTATCATCATGAGCCATCAATGGCTCTTGCAAGAGCAAAGCCTTGTAGATGCTATTAGATTCATATGGATTATCAAGTAAGTGGTTAGCTAGTTAGTGGTTAGTAGTTAGATTGCCATGAGAAGAAAACTAGTTAAATATCATGTAGAAGGTGGAGAAGATTACAATAGAGAAGAAAGGAGACACCTTCCCATAGATTGTCACTCTATTTTACATCAATATCTCTCTTCCTCCAGAATCAACTCAGATCTAATACATGAATCTAAAACAAAATGAAAGTACAAAAGAAAAGAGAAGAGGACTACACTAACCTACACTAAGGGAGAAGAACCTAGCTACTGCTTTCCATCCTCCTATTTTTGGTCCAAACTTGCAGTATTTATAGGCATAGGAAGCATTTGGAAGGCGAGACGAGGCCACGCGTCGGAGATCGACGCGTACGCCGACCAAATTGCCACGACAGCCCGGAGGAACCGCGGTAAAATTAGGGCCAATTGTCCTGAATTTTAGTCACGTGGTTCATCTAGCTTCTAGTACCTTCAGTATGTATTTGGTTTTGCAATGTTTGGACGTATATTCTCAAGATACAGCTTAAAATACAGGAATCTAAGGTGTTTTTCAAGAAGCTCTTTGACTTGGCATTCAAGAAATCCGAATTAATTACCGAAATGGGTATAATTAAGCTTTTATTACTCTTTTGCCCCTAGATTCTTGATTATTTGCAAAATAGACCAAAACACGGGTGAGAAACGTCATTTTATTCATAAATCGGCAGGAAATGCGATGTAATGATGCAAAATTGTAGACTAATCACACCCCCACAGTTATCTTTTGCTCATCCCGAGCAAAACAAGAAAAAGAAAAACTAAATTATAAATGTAATTACACCACTTTCGCAGGTGACGCAATTGCACTGAGCGTGTGCAACAAGCCGTTAAACTTCTGAGGGTTTTCAGCGGATTGCACCCACAAAATTTATAAAGAAAGAAAATAAAAGTCAGTGTTTTGAAAATGTATTTTGAAAGAGAGACAAGTTTACGAAATATTTTTGTAAAAATATAAGCGATCTAAGGTCATAAGTCCACCAATTATTCTTCCTTAAACTTAGTCTATATGCAAGATTTTGTCTTCAATTAAGGTAAGAATTTAAATTGGATTGAATATTTTATCCTTTATAAACCTAGATAATATGCACCTTGCGACAGTGTAAATTTCTAGAATTTTAACTCTAACCATCAAGCCATTTATTTATATCTATATATTTTTCTTCTTTCTTCCCTTAGTTTTCTTAGGCTTTCTAGTTTACCGGCTAGTGAGCCTTTAACCGATGACTCTCAGACCAGATGATCTTAGGGCACCAGATGAGAAAACATCTTTTGGGTTTAAGGACTCAGGTAAACAAGGCCACAAAACTAAGGGGGATTATTTGTTTCTTTTGACCACCGTTAAGCGTGAATAATCATGCTTCTTGAGTCATAGTTATCCAACTTAATAAGTATTTTTTTTTCAAGTATATCATATATTTATATTTTTTTATTTTTACTTTATGACATTTTAGGTCTTTATTTCCATCTCAAAAATGTGTAAGTGTGAAGTGCATACTATCTAAGACAAAAAATTCAAGATAAATTTATCTTTCCAATATATCTTACTTATCCTATAATCTTAAACAAGATCCATTATTTCGACTAGGTTTAAGATGTCATAATTAAGGCTTTCTTAATTTCTAAGGTCATCTTAATTTTCTTAAAAATAGATCAAAACTTTGTCTCTTATTTCAAAAAGTTTTTAAAGAAAGGGAAAAAATCCTATACAAAAGGAAAAATCCTAAGAATATTCAAAAAAAGTAAAAAAGAAAGAAAATCTAAAAACTCTATGTTAGTAAACCCTCCCCCACACTTATCTCATACATTATTCTCAATGCATCGTGAATGTATGTGTGCATGAAACAAATAAAGAGGGAAGAAAAAATCACCTAAAATGGTGGTTCCAATGGTGGTCTGATTGGTCCATGAAATGCGGTCCAATTCAAAGATTGTAGAGTTCGGAGGAACCCACCAATGACTTTTATAATACAACCCACTAATATGATGTGAACATGAATGATTTTTGTTAAGAATTTCATCCTATCTAATTTTTAAATTTTAAAAATAATTTCAGAGTCAATTTATCAACACCCTTATCCCAAAATGGAGTATGAAAAGATGAAAGATTGAGTTAGACTTAGGAGTACAGGAATTAATACCGACTCAGGAAAGTGACTGAAATCAAGTAAAGGCTCTGGAGTCGAGATTGGTTAAGGAAGTGGGTCCAAATTAAGAAGTTAAAATCTTATTCAACATTCATTTTCTCACAACAGAATGTGACTTCCTGAGGTTAGTGATTCAAGTTCAAAAATGACAAGTATGGGAATCAAAACTAACTTTAAAATGTTGCTCAAATTGGACAGCAAAACAGGAGTCAATATTGATTCAGAAATTTGAATTGGATCACAAAATTGAGGATCAAAGTCACATTCTTTTTTAAATTTAATTTCATAAAAATGAGAACTTGCCAATTTGTCAATGAGACTTTCAAAAGCATAATATCGATCAAGTTCAATATGATGATCATAAAAGATGGGTGATTCATTTCATGATAGACTGGCACAAGATCCATATTGACTCAGAAAAAGATTGCAATCAGGTGAAGACATCAGAATCATTATTGAATCAGGAAGTAGAATTGAATTACCAAGTTAAGATTCAGGATCACATTGATTCTCAAGTTCAATCTCAGAAAAGAGGTAACTTGCTTAAATGTCAATATGGTTCTCAAAATTTTGATGTTGGTCAAGTTCAAATGGGTGTGCTGAAATTGAATCTTGGTTCCCAAAACAACATGATTCCTTCTCTAAATCAATAGAATTAAAGATATCTGGAATGGTCAAAAGTTGACAAGAGTGAGTTTTCTCATTCCTATGAATGTTGATCAATTGACTCAGTTGTGCTTCTACCTATCGATAGACTGGGCAAAAGATTTTTGAAATTATTGTAAGGTCTCATGCAAGATTTCTATACTCTTTTCTAACTCAATTTTTTTCTTCAATGGTTGTTCTAGAAACAGAGTGTAGGAATCTTGATTTTGGAAAAATTGTGAAGATTTTGAGTCAACAAGTTTTGAGATTGTCGCTTGGACTCACGCAAGAGTTCTATACTCATGTCCAAAAGACTGATGGTTGGTCATTTTGAAGAGGTGGGACTGAGTATGAATCTAGAAAATATTGTGAAATTGGGGAGACCAATATTTTCTAAAATTTTTGTTCAGCCTCCTGCTGCATAGCCTTTTCTAAGTTGGATTTTTTTTTTTCAATTGGTGGTTCTGAAAAAGGAGTATATGAAGCAAAATTGGAGAATGAATATTGTGAAAATTGTAGAAAAGGTGGTTGAAAATTTGACTCGGGGGAGTTGAATCCCCACTGACTCTGTGAAGAGTTAAAATTAGTTTTGAAATGTTGGTCATCAGATAAGCAGTATGGGTTATATTGAGTCTAATACATCCAATCCAGATTATTTGGTTGGTTCATGTTTTTCAAAGCTGGGTTAGAGCTATTCGACAATGAGGTTGATGTGATGTATGAATTCATATTTCGATTGAAAAAATTATTGTTGAGATCCATATTACAAACAAACACAAACAAAAAAGAAAAAGCATACAACAAACAAAAAAGAAAGAGAAAATCAAAACCAAACCTATATTAGGGTTGACCTAGACCTAGACCTAGACGACTCCTAACCGGACGATTACCCGAGGGAGGTTGTTGTATGAATCCGACCACAAACTAATCGGTCAGGTAGGAGAAAAATATGGTAGGAGGTATCCGTGCATAAGCACTGGGCCTTAATTACGCCAAACCACAGTATCTTCGAGGCGTAACCTCTTAATCCCCAACCTTAGACACCGATTTCACAAGAGTATGATTCAAACAAGTTTCACCCTCGGTTAATCTCTTAATGAGTTCGAGATGTCCCTAGTGGCCAACGTCTATCAATTTTTAGATTAGGGCTTGGGTTGTGTGAGTGGGGAGGTGGTTTTTGGGCTAAGAAAGGGTAATGACTTCCCTACCTTATTTTGTATTGGGTTATGCCCGCAAGTGTGCAATATAGACAAGAATAACACACAAAGCGAGTAAATTACCCACATGTTTGTCCTATGCTATATGCAATGTCATATGTACACCTCAGTCCAGATCACAATAACAGAACAAAATACAGTATATTGGAATTGAATTTGACACGTGCCTAAATGCAAATGTCTAAACTGTTTTAAAAGCATCCAAATACCGTATTTTAGTTCTTTAATTTATTGCAGTGTTCAGGTAATAAAGTATGAGAATTACAGTACAAGTCCACTAGCTATTACAATATGCACATCCCAGCAAAACAAGAGACAATTTTGACACAAAATTGTCGCGGAACCGAGGCTAAAGTCGCGTTTGCGCGACTTTTCTTTAGAAGCAGGGTCTCTGCTTTCAAGAGCGGGAAGGTATAGTGCTTATGGTTGTTCTGCAATATCAAGTTCCTGTAAAAATTTGCCTGCACGCTAAAACAGAGAAGAAAATGTTAACAAAAACTTGAAATCTAAACCATTCCCGTCCCGACAACGACGCCATATTTTATTTGGCAAAAAACCAACACTTGAAAACGTATTTTTTTGAAATCAATGTAAAAGTATGTGTGCTAATGTTCCCTTGATACTTCCATTATAGCATTAGCTCAACGGGTTGAATCCACAGGGACGGAAGACGATAGAAGCATTAACAGTCCTTATTCACGTCGTATGTTAACAGTTCTTCTTTAGGTTGCCCCTTAATTCATAGTGTAGATCGGGAACGGGAAAGATCCTATTTGTTGTGCTTTGCTCAACTTCAAGCCGAAGTAAGTCTTTGCCAAGGATTCAAGGTAAGTCATCAACGTAAGTAAGTACTTTTAGGGTTTTTCTTTTTTCTTTTAGTCTTTAGCTTAGATTACCACCAATCACAACTCTCAACTCTTTACTATTTTTATTTCTTTGTAGAAACTCATTTTTCATTTTCTCCACCTTCTCAATCTACCACTTTATTCTTAACTTAACAATAAATTCTTTTTTCTTTTTCTTTACAAGAACAAGAGAAGAACTTTTAACCATTTTAAGTAAACTAAAGAGAACTTACAATATGCTTCTATCGCAAGTCCCTCCTTGTGGATTACGACCCGCATAGCCACTTGCTATCGCGGTAGCATTGAGTACCTTGCACTTTATTATTAAGTTCTGAAATTCTGTATTTTTCTGTGTAGGTAATACCTCAATCAAATTTGGCGCCGTTGCCGGGGAGGGATGGTAAATCACTCTTTTTAATTTACTATTTTGGTTAATTTTCTTATCTGTTCTTGTGTATAGGAGGAGACATTAAGGAATTTTTTTGCTGCAGTGGACATGTAAGTGGCCCTGGACTCTACTCAAGAAAGTAGAGCCCAAAAGCCCTCAGATTTGCCGCGTTCCCGTGGCAATCTGAGTGAACTACTAACCTATAATTTTTTTGCTGGTTAGTTGAATTACAAAGTTTAAGTTCCTACAACTATTTATTTTCTTATTTAAATCACTGTACATACTTTTCTAACCTCAACAGTAAATTATTGTTTGTAAATACTAAAAAATGTTTAGACTTGTATTTAGGCACATGTCTATTTCGTTACATTTTCTATTTATTATTGAAGAGTACTGGAGCCAAGGTATGTGTGCATAGCATTTAGTATAAGGTTCATTCTTATATGAAATATTGCTTGAGTGTTACTTTTTTTTCTATATACTTGTACACTGCACTAAACTGAATTAAGGGCTTGTCCTATAAATAAGATAAGGTGAGGAAGTCATTACCCTCCCTTAGCCTACAAACAATCTCCTTATTAACCTAAGCCTAACTTAAAACTGAGTAGATGTTGGCCCTAGGGGCATCTCAGACTCAAATAGGAGACTAACTTAAGGGATTAGTTGATTAGAACTCAAGCCAAATCGGTGTCAAAGGTTGGGATTGAGAGGCGAAATCTCGAAGAATAATAATTTAGCATAATTAGACCGTTGCTTAGGCACGGGTACCTCCCACTGGTCTTGCCCCTACCTGGCCGATTAACTTATGGTCAGATTCTGTAATATACCCCCTGTGGACAGTCTAACCAGTTAGGAGTTGTCTAGGTCTAAGGTCTCCCTTAACTTAGGTTAGATTTTTTTTTTTTTTTGTTTGCTTGCTTGCTTTCTTGTTTTTGTTTTTATTTTTTACATCTTTGTGATATGAATTATAATTATAGTTATTCCAATGCATATAGTGATCCATATTTCACACTGGCCTCTTTCGACTCAGATATTACCAACCCGGTATATCATAACTTTAACCAATCAAGTATGCAGGATTGGTCTTATCCGAATCAATATATGTTCCAGTCTAAATATTATGAAAAAGACTGGAACAATCATCATCACTCTTCACAGATTCAATGGGGATACAACTCCCCCGAGTCATATGGTCAAAAATCTTACTAACATCTACCTTCATATACTCCTTTTCAAGATCAACCTATAGATGAAAAATCAGATTTAAAAAAGAGTTATCAAGCCTTCCTTGAGTCCACACATCAAATCCAAAATCCTACGGACTCACAAGCCCATCAAAAATTTCAAATCAAAGATTCTTACGATATTTTTCAGGTCCCACCACAACAAGAAGAACTTACAGACATACATAGGAGTATGGAAAACCTGATTCAGTCCGAAAATTATTTTTTTTTTCAATCTCTTAATAAGCTAGAAGTATAAATCAATTGTTTGACCAACATAGTGAAAGATAAGAATGAGAAAACCCTACCTAATGCACGTTCTACCATTCCCAATTGCATTAGCCATATTGATGAAAACTAAGAATCATGGTGTCTTGGAGACTTTAACCAAGTGTCAATTTCACCACAAAATCTTGAACTTGATAAATATCAACCAATTGACGAATTGGCAAGTTTTCATTTCAATGAAATTGAACTTGAACATGAATGTGATCCCGATCTACAACTTTGTGATTTAATTCCAATTTTTGAATCTATATTGACTCCGGTATCCGTACCCAAGTTGGACCCATTTCTCGAGCCAACATTAATTTCTGTATCCATAGATTTTGAAATTAAATCACCTCTTTTGGATAGTCACATTTCATTGATGAAAAAAGAATATAAAATTAAATTCTTTGATTTGGACTCAACTCTTAAACCAAAATCGACTCTCGAACATGTTCGCGTTCGAAGTTCATGAAGAAATCCATCGTTATTTAAACCACGTACAAGTTACGAAAACCTAATCTTTCTTTAAAATCTTTTTAGGAAAATTATATGGTGGCAAGAATAGGGTCAAATCCACAGAGACTTGTTTCTAAAAATCTAGTTTTTAAAAATCTAAATCTAACTTTTAATCTAGTTTGAGAAATCCTTTAAATAAAGGTGTAATGATTATTTTAAAAACTAAAGATCTTTAAGCATTGAAAATATGAAAAAAAATAGAAAAAATAAAAAAGAATACTAACCTTATATGAAAACTAAATAATTAAGGTGATGAAAAAGAAACTAAGAGATTGGGATGAAAGGAAGAGAAAGATGAAACCCGATGACTTTGTTCCTTGTCGTCACCTTAACGTCTCCCTCCTCCAATCGATGTTGAAGACAAAAGAGCTAATACAAAAAAAAAGAAGAATAAACATGCATGAGATTGTTGATGAGTTCATAAAATAAAACACGCAATGAAAAGAAAAAAATCGCATCATAAAATTAAAAGAGAGAAGTAGAGAAAGTTTAAACTGAAACACTGCAAGATCTGTATTGAAGAAGACTGATTTTTATTGAAGAATTGTTGTTAGAAAACTCTTGATTCTAAACTTGCATTACAACACACAACTTTCCTCTCAATTATTTTTCAGCCTCACCGTGTACATTTCTCTCAATGAATACATGTATTTATAGGAAAATGGGGATAAGGGATAGCATAGGGAGATAGGGGAGCAAATGCTCCCCCTAATTCAAAAGTCCTATCGCGAAAATGCTGCTTTGGTCGTGTTTTCGCGGCTAGATCTTGGCTGTAGGGTTAGGATCTGGGGGCTCTCGTTCGTTGTTTTTCCCTTTATCCTTTTATCCCCTCGGAAGTTTTATTTCTTCTCTGAATTTGACAATGTATCATTTTAACTTCAGTGAAACCGATTTGGTCTTCAAAAATTTCATTTTTCTCTTTGATTTTTTATTGTATTATCTTATCTAGTAGATCCAGTGTTCAGATAAGATGACCTCTAGATTTGAATTGATTTTTGTTGATTTGCTTTATCTTCTTTCTACCATATCCTACATAAATTTAGACATTTAGACAACTGAGTTGTAGGAATTATGACAGAATAAATGTAAAAATGCAGTAACAATTATGCAATATATGTGTCCTAACACACCCCCGCACTTATTTTTTGCTCGTTCTCGAGCAAAACAAAGAGAAAAGAAAAACTAAACTGATCTAACCTAACTCACTTTCGTAGGAATCACGGTTGCACTTAGCACGTGCAACAAGCCGTTAAACCTCTAAGTTAGCCCTAGAGGCCTAGTTTTGTCTCGTGAGAATTTTCAGTGGATTACACCCATAATATCCATAAGAAAAAAGAAATAAATTGTTAGTACTTTTGAAAATGCATTTTGAAAAGAAGAGAAAATATTTAAAGTGTTTTTACAAGAATTTAAGCAATTTATAAGTTATAAGAGCACCGAACTATTCATCTCTAGACTTAGTCTCTATTCAAAGATTTGTTATTAATCAAGGAATAAAATTGTATTCTCATTTAGTCTATTATTTTACCCTAAGTCATATGCATCTTGTGACCGTGAATATTTTGACTAAGAGTTTTTTAACTCTAACTCTTATGTCTTATCTATGTATATATTGGTAGTAATATTCCTTAGCTTCATTAGGCTTTCTAATTCACCCATGTAACGAGCCTTAGTCGGTGTCCTCCCAAATCGAACGGTTTTAGGGCACCGGGTGAGAAAACACCCAAAGGACTTAGGACTCAGCAAATAAGGTCACAAAACTAAGAATTTTATTTGATGATATGAACCACTTTTAGGCGTGAATAATTATGCTTTATAAGGCACAAAAATCCAACTTAATCCGAGGATTCTTATTATATATTTTTTATTTATTTTTTCTTTTTCTTTTTTTTATTTTTATAAGATATAAGAATTCTTTTTTGAACCCTAAGTGTGTAAGCATGTAAAGTATGCATATTTCATCAAGGTAAAAATCAAGACTAAATTATTTTTTCAATTTTTCTTCCTAGGCGTAGAATCAAACAAATATTCTTATTTCAACAAGTAGAAGAAATCCTAATTATGTTTCTCCTATTCCTTAAAATTAACTTAATTTCTTACAAAATAAGTCAAAGTATTATTTTCCTTTTCAAAAAGGATTTTTTAAAGAAAAGATTTTTTTTTGATGATGGAAATAAATGGAAATAAAGAGAAAAATCTATGTCAAATAAAAAAGAAAATCTATGTTAGAACCCTCCTCCATACATGTCTCATGCATTGTCCTCAATGTATGTATGAATGCACAGCATGATACAATCGTAAGAATGTGAAGAAAGATAGTACCTGATGAGGATGAGATCATTACCTAGTTAAGAGAAAATACAAAAACTATAATATAGAAATGGATCCCTAGCATGTATAAAGATTAATCCTGATAAACATGATCTTTCGGAAAGATTTCCTCCACTTCTGGGCTCAGATACTCACGGTATGGCTTTAACTAATGACCATTTACTTAAAAAGTGGTACCATCCGTGGTATTGTGGACCTCAACTGCACCATGTGGGTGCACCTTATGAACAATGTAGGGACCGGTCCAATGGGATTTCAGTTTTGCTAGAAAGAGATGTAAACGTGAATTGTAAAGCTGGACTTTCTGTCCTCGCTGGAATTCCTTACGAATTATGACCCAATCATGCATTATTTTCATACGGTCCTTGTACCATTTTGCACAGTCATATGCATCGTTTCTTATCTCCTCAAGCTCATCCAGTTGAAGTTTCCTAGACTCTCCTGCCTTGTCTAGATCAAAATTTACGCATTTAATCGCCCAGTATGACCTTATGTTCTAGCTCGACAGGAAGATGGCAAGCTTTGCCATAGACTAACCTATATGAAGACATTCCAATAGGAGTCTTGAACGTAGTTCTGTATTCCCATAAAGCATCAGTCAACGAAGAGACCAATCTTTCCTAGTGATGTTTACAGTTATCTCTAGAATGGTCTTGATGGCTTTATTAGAAACTTCTATTTGGCCACTAGTCTGTGGGTGATAAGGGGTGACTGTCCTATGATTGATGCAGTATTTTCTCATTAAGGCTTCAAATGTACCATTGTAGAAATGTTTTCCACCATCGTTAATGATTGCACGAGGGAAGTCAAAACGAGAAAATACGTTCTCTTTCAAAAAGTTTATCATAACTTTGTGGTCATTGGATCTACATGCTACAGTCTCTATACATTTCGAGACGTAGTCAACTGCCACAAGGATATATTGGTATCCATGAGACATAGGGAAGAGACTTATGAAGTCAATCCCCAAACATCGAAGAAGTTGACAACTAAGATCAGGTTTAACGATATTTTATTTCGTCGTGCAATTTTCCTAATCGTTGATAACGATCACAAGATTGGCAGTAGACATGAGTGTCACGAAACAAAGTGGGCCAAAAAAAATCACCTTGCAAAATTTTTGCAGCAGTTTTCTTCCCACTGAAATGATCTCCACAGGCTTGGTCATGGCAAAATGAAAGGATGTTCCTAAATTCTGAGTCAGGAACGCAGCGTCGAATGATCTAATCAGGACAGTATTTGAACAAGTATGGTTCACTCAGAAGAACCACTTGACTCTAGCTAAAAAACACAATCATTCTTGCTTGGTCCATAAATCAGGCATTTGTTCTGTGACAAGGTAGTTCACAATGTCGGCATACCACATAACAGTCGAAGGGGAAACCGACATTAGCTGCTCATCAGGAAATGTCTCAAGGACAGGTAGTGAGTCGGATACATATTCGACTACTATCCTAGACAAGTGATCTGCGATAACATTCTTAGTCCCCTTTTTATCATGAATTTATAGACAGAATTCCTGTAGGAGTTAGATCCAACGGATTAAATGAGCTTTAGCATCTTTTTCATGAGAAGGTATTTTAAAATCGCATGGTGTAAATTAGGACCTTAGAACCTATAAGGTAGGGACGAAATTTATCAAGAGCGAAAACGACTGCCAACAACTCTTTTTCAGTGGTGGAGTACTTCAGTTGGGCATCGTTAAGATTCTTGCTGGCATAGCAAATGACATGAGAAAGTTTATCCACTCGCTGGCTTAGGACAACTCCTATTGCATAGTCAGAAGCGTCGCACATCACCTCAAATGGAAGATTCCAATCAGGTGGTCGGATGATGGGTGCCGAGGTTAACTCGGTCTTGAGCCTTTCAAAAGCTACCAAAAAAGAAGGGGTGAACTCAAAGAGAACATTCTTTGCTAGAAGATCACAAAGAGGTTTGAAAATTTTGAAAAACTCTTTGATGAAGCGACGGTAGAACCCAGCGTGGTTTAAGAAGGATCACACCTCCTGAACAGTTCTAGGAGGTGATAATTTCGAGATTAGGTCTACCTTACCTTTATCAACCTCTATGCCTTTGTAGAGACAATGTGTCCTAAGACAATCCCAGATTTTATCATGAAATGACATTTTTCCCAATTAAGAACTAGACTTTTCTCCTTGCATCTTATCAATACCAATGATAGATGATATAAACCCTCATTAAAAGTGGACCCAAAGACAGAGAAGTCATCCATGAAAACCTCTAGAAATCGCTCAACCATATCCGAAAAGATGCTCAACATATACCGTTGAAAAGTAGCCGGTGCATTACATAACCCAAAGGGAATGCGACGATAGGAAATGTGCCAAATAGACAAGTGAATGTTATTTTCTCTTGGTCCTCACGAGCAATGGGATTTGGTTATATCCTGAATAGCCATCGAGGAAGGAATAGTAAGTATAATCGGCAAGACGTTCTAACATTTGATCGATGAAAGGCAAAGAAAAATGATCTTTTCTAGTTATGAAGTTGAGTTTCCTATAGTCTATGCACACTCGCCAACCAGTTTGAGCACGAGTTGGAACCAACTTACTATTCTCATTAGTAACAACTGTGACTCCGGAGTCTTTGGGCACAACTTGTACTGGACTAACCCACAGACTATCGGAGATAAATGATACCCGTATCTAACAATTTCATGACCTCTACTCTCACCACCTCTTTTAGAATAAAATTTAAACGCCTTTGTGGTTCTCTCGAAGTTTTGGCATTCTCTTCAAGATGAAGTTAGTGCATTATCACAGAAGGGCTAATTCCCTTGATGTCTACTATGGTCTATCCTATGGCTTCCTTATGTTCACCAAGAACATGTAGCAACTTTTCTTCTTGGTCCTTGTCTAAATGAGACGAAATGATTACTGGTAAGGTTTCAGAGTCACCTAGGAAGGTATACTTCAACGTGTTAGGTAAAGGTTTGAACTCCAACTTGGGAGGCTCAACAATTGATGGAACATGAACAGATGTTGGCAATGGCAAGGGTTCTACCTTTGGTCTCCATAGGTTAGTGTTCATGATGGGAAAGAATCTAACAATGCGTTGACCTCTTCTATAGACTCCTCAATCAAAATTTATTCCAAAATGGGCTAAGCATTTCTCCAAAGGGTCTTCATAGTAAGACTCTTCAAAAGTGTGATTGACCGATACATCAATCATGTTGACCTCCCCATGATCGTCCATTATAGATGGTTGGGAATTAGTGTGAAAAATATTTAGCTCAACTATCATATTTCCAAACAACAAGGTCATGACTCCATTCCTACATCTAATAATAACATCAACAGTAGCAAGGAATGGTCTCACTAAAATCACAGGAGAGTGATTGTTTGGATCTCTAACTGGTTCAGTGTCTAAGACCACAAAGTCTGTAGGAAAATAAAATTCATCGACCTTCAAAATAACATCCTCAACAATTCTCTTGGGGATCTTAACTGACCTATTTGCTAGAAGCAATGTAAGGTTAGTGTGTTGTAACTCTCCTAAACCTAATTTTTTATACACAGAATAGGATAAAAGGTTTACACTTGCCCCTAGATCTAGCAAACACCAATCCATAAATCTGATCTCCTGTCCTAACAGAAATAGTTGGACTCCCCGAATCCTCATACTTGGGTGTAATAAGTTGCAGTATGAGACAAGATGCTTGTGTAGCAAATGCAGCTTCACGGGCACAGAATTTTTCCTCCTGACAGTGGTTAGGTCCTTTAGAAACTTGGCATATGAAGGAATCTGATTGATGGCATCCAAGAAGGGAATGTTGATTTGGACATTTTTAAAAACTTTTAAAATTCTCTCACAGTGATTTTTCTTACTAGTTGGTTGAAGAAGTTAAGAAAATGTGGCTGGCACAAATGATTTCTCTTGATTGTCAACAACAACTTGGTCATCTTTCTTTGTCGACTCCTTTGGTTCTCTTTTTCTTTTTTCTTGACAACATTAGGATTGTTTGGTGAAGCTTGAACTTGGTTGTCCACTCTCTTACCCGGCCGTAAAGTGTGGATGGCTTAGACTCTATAGTTTGAACCAGAATCAATTTCAAACTGGCCTGTAGGAGTATTTTGAGGAGCAGGTTGTCCTCTCGGGTTGGGCACAGTTTGACTAGAAAAATGTCCTCTCTCTCTCTCTCCCCCCCCCTAACAGGTGCAGCTAACTGATCTATCTGAACCTCGAGCTGGGCTATCGCCTGATTCTGATTGTGAGATATTTGGGCTTGAGTTTGATTAGTTATGGCTTGGCTCCGCATGAATTATTGGAGAGTGTCCTCTAAAGATGATTTTCTTTATTGGGAGGGACATATGGAGGGACAGATGGTGTTTCATTGAATTGATTCCCTTGTGAAATTGATTATTAGAAGATGGTCCTTGAAATGATGATGATCCACCATATCCTTGTCCTTGAGAAGATTTTCATGAAAGGTTGGGATGATTCCGCCATCCCGAATTGTACGTTTCACTGAATGGGTTGCTGTTGGGGTTGGGCTTGCGAAATGTATTGAGTACATTTGCTTGCTCCGCTTTAATAATTGGCAACCCGGGGTATTGTTCAACCAAGTGGTCTTGACTATCACAAAGAACACAAACGAAGACACCACTGCTTAGATGGTTCGAGAGCCGAAGATTGTGCTCCCTTACTCAATTTTAAAGCTTCAAGTTTTCGTACTACTGATGTCAATTTGGCATCACTCTTAAAATTGGGGTTGACTCTATGTATACTACCCCTATTGGTGGCAATTGTGCTGGTGGGTTGCTTATCATCAACACTAACAGGCTCCCTTTCTAGATTATTTTCTGCTACCTCTTCAAAAATTTCATGCATCATTGGTCGTTTTACTAGTGAATGTTCCATTGCAAAAGGACTCAATCATGGTCTTATTCGAGTAGTCAAAGCCTTCGCAAAGAATTTGGATCGAACGAATTTTTTCAAATTCGGGATGAGGACACTCAAGCAAAACATACTTGAATCTTTCAAAATATGTGAAAAACGTCTCCCCTTGTAAATGATGAAAGGTGTTGAGGGCTTGACGTATGGTAATAGTTTTCTACTAGGAGTAAAATTTTCTATAGAGGGCTTCTGCTAATCCTATCCAAGTGGAAATTGAACTTGGTTGGAGAGAAAGAAGCCAAGTTTTGACTTTTTCTTTTAGGAAAAAAGGAATAACCTAAGTTTTAGGAATTCCTCCGTCATCTGATTATATTTCATGGTCCCACAAATATCTTCAAATTTCTTAACATGTTGGAATGAGTTCTCATTTGCCAATCCCCGAAAGACTGAAAGCATCTATGTCATATCGGATTTAATTTTTAAATTTGCCGTAAGGGCCGACAAAGTGATAGAGGAAGGTTGGGTGGACCTTTTAGAATACATGTAATCCTTTAAGGTCATTTGTTGGGTTTCTTAGCTTCACCCATTTTAGCAGTAGGGTCAGAGATAGTAATGGATTCTAATCGATCTTTAACATGAACCCACTTTCGCATGAACCAGGGTACTGCCCTGAAGAAGGATTTTCTATATCCTAGATAAGATTGCACACAAGATGACTTAACCAATTAATTCTAATTAAGTGTTTTCTTTATCTTGAATTTAATTTGAAGGTAATCAATTTTTCAATAACTAATCTTAAGAGAATAAAATTCTCCCTAGTTAGACAGCTCCCAATGGGTTGGAAGGATTGTGGGTTTACCGGTCAAATCCATCAAACAAGAGATTCAGTCTTTCCTCCAGGCCAGACACCGCCGCAATTGCTAAGTCACCCTTTCTAAGACAAGAAAGTTCCACTTCTAAAGCTTGAAAGTGTTCACAAGAGTCTTCCCATAATAGTTCCACTTAATTGAGCTCGAAATCCTAGTGGCCAAGTTCTAATTGATTTTAAATTAGTTAAAGCTTGGGAAAAACTTATATGCAATTGTGATTTTTGAGCCAAGGAACGGGTAATCACTCCCGACCTTATGTTAGGAGGGGTAGCTCTTAAAATCTTTTAATGCAATATGCACTAATGTAGCATAAGTTCAATCAATAAGCACCTTCAACCCCACTAACAGGAGATTCGTGGGTAGAGTTAGAAAATACTAACCTTTCCTCTGAATCTGAAGCAAGCAATTTTTTAATTAATATAGCAATGCAAATTTTTTTTGCAAGCAAGCAAGCTCCGTCCTGTTGTGTAATTCTTCACTTGTTCATGCAATATCTCTACAAAAGACAAATTTGAATTTAAACCTTAGGGATGGAAAAGAAAAATAATAAAAGAATTTTTTTAAATTTTAAATTTTTTTAAAGATCTAATTTTTGAATTTTTAAATATAAAAACTAGATAAAGATTAAATGTCGATTTTTAAAAACAAAAATTTTACAAGTCCCTGGCAACGATGCCTAAAACTGTTTGCGGTTCGAAGTTCATGAAGAAATCCATCATTGTTTAAACTACGTACAAGTTATGAAAACCTAATCTTGCTTTGAAATCTTTTTAGAAAAATTGTATAGTGGCAAGAATTGGGTCAAATCCACAGAGACTTGTTTCTAAAAAACTAGTTTTTAAAAATCTAAATCTAACTTTTAATCTAGTTTGAGAAATCCTTTAAAGAAAGGTGTGATGATTGTTTTAAAAACTAAAGATCTTTAAGCATTAAAAATATGAAGAAAACAAAAATTAATAAGGAATACTAACATTGCCCGAAGACTAAATAACTAAGGTGATGAACTAAAAAGTAAAAGATTGGAATGAAGGAAAGAGAAAGATGAAACCCGGTGACTTTGTTCCTTGTTGTCGCCTTAACGTCTCCCTCCTCCAATTGATGTTGAACACAAAAGAACTAACAAAAGAAAAGAAGAGTAAACATGCATGAGATTGTCGATGAGTTCATAAATAAAACATGCAATGAAAGAAAAAATCGCATCACAAAAATAAAAGAGAGAAGTAGAGAAAGTTTAGACTGAAACACTGTAAGATTTGTATCGAAGAAGACTGATTTTTATTGAAAAATCGTTGTTACAAAAACTCTTGATCCCAAACTCGAATTACAACACACAATTTTCCTCTCAATTGCTTTTCAGCCTCATCGTGTACATTTCTCTCAATGAATATAGGTATTTATGGAAAATGGGGATAAGGGATAGATTTGCTCCCTTTCATTCAAAAGTCCTGCCACAGAAACACGACTTTGGCCGCATTTTCGCGGCTAGATCCTAGCCATAGGGCCAGGATATGGAGGCTCTCGTCTGTTGTTTTCCCCTTTATCCTTTTATCCTTTTGAAAGTTTTGTTTCTTCTCTGAATTTGACGATATATCCTTTTATCTTCAGCGAAACTGATTTAGTCTTCAAAATTTTCATTTTTCTTTTTGATTTTTGATTGTATTATCTTATCTAGTAGATCCAGTCTTCAGATAAGATGGCTTCTAGATTTTTTTTGTTGATTTGCATTATCTTCTTTCTACCATATCCTGCATGAATTTAGACATTAAGACAAGTGAATTGTAAGAATTATTACAGAATAAATGTAGGAATGCAATAACAATTAAGAAATAAATGTGTCCTAATAGATCCCAAAGTTGATTTTTCTGAGTTAGTAATGGTTCCCGAACCTATTACTTTTGAACCCAAGTCAACCATTCCACTAAGTCACATTCTTTTGTTGGACATGGGTATAGACCATGATGACTCCGTGATGATTTTTCAAGACTGGTCATGTATAGCGAATAAGTTTCATGATAAGATCTTTCATGATCCTATTAATATTGGGGATTATAATTATGTAACTAGGAAAAAAGTCAATAAAGGTGGGTTCCATGAACCACCACATTATTTTGATTTTGTAGCAACACTTGGCCCAATTTGATCACACCAAAACCACCACCTTGAGGTAACATTATCCTTCCCTTTCTTCTTTTTCATGCATTTAAGCATTCATTCATACATTGAGGACAATGCATGAGATAGGTGTGGGGGAAGGTTCTAACACAACATAGCTTTTCTTTTTAATTAAAAAAATTTATCATTTTCTTTGCTTTTAAAACTTTTTGAAAAGAGAAACAATATTTGACCTATTTTTTGTATGAAATTAAGTTAATTTTAAAGAATAGGTGAATCATAATTAAGATTTCTTATACTTGGTCAAAATAAGATTATTTGTTTGATTTCAAGAGTTAGGAAGAAAATTTGAAAAAGTAATTTAGTCTTGATTTTTACCTTGATGAAATATGCATACTTTATA